>ML785110.1:154568-168700 GCA_009831015.1 Picea engelmannii | reverse complement strand
TTGTGTGAGGGGGTTTAATCGGACATCCTATTGGGCTCTATGTGCATCAACCACTTTTCCACTAAAAACATCTTGATCCACAAAGGTATTTCTTCCAAGAGTCTCCTTCTAGGGCCCATGATGAACTTTCTTTTAGAACTGCTAAAGGATTCACTGCACTTAATAGCAAACTCAACAATTTTCCCTTCTTTAATTCAATTGAAATAGAAGTCGATGGCTCTGACCCACTTATTATCCATATATATCAGACTATTGACTACATCTTGGTCCCAAACCAATGATTATTGGGTTCTCCATATAGAGTTATTCTCCATTTGTCTCTTTACCCACTCATGCAATAAAGAAGGAAACTCAACAAAGAAAATTTCATGCAGATCTATGTATATGTACCTTTGTTTCCATTTCTCGAGGTTGATATGCAATTTATTTGTCTCTCATCACGTGAAATCATCTTCCTTATCAGAGACCTAGTCTTTTATTTCCTCCCTTGAGGGTTTCCATGTCATGTCCTTCCTTCAACATGTAGCACAAAACCTTTAGGTCTTGGCAACAAAACCAATTGTTGGTCACGGTGTTTTAGACCCAGGGTTCAATATGCTTAACCAAAAAACACCCCATAAGCATCATCATATTCAATATTCAAAGAATGAAGAAGTTCTCACTCAAGATGCCATACAAATAACATATACCATAGGTTTCATGCAACTTATAAAGGAATAGAACATACATGAAACATCCATCATATAACCATGCATGCATTCATAAACACCATAAGAGTACCACACATAATACTATAGAATAGTCATACATTCAAACCAACATATGAAAAATGTATAGAGAATAAGTTCTTCATTATTGATTTATTAATATGGACAACATTTAGATACAACTAATACAGAGGGTCCAAAGCTTGTGTAGAGCACCTTCAACATAAAATACAACATATTGTGCGTACATCCAAATTTACTTTCTCTCTCATATTCTTCTTTGAACATTACAAGAAAAACATACAATGCATAACTTGAGATATAATTCATCTACAAATCTCCTACAATAATATACCCTTAGTGAACAAAACCTAACCCTCTACATATCTACATGCATCCCCCTTAAAAATTTTGGAGAGTGGCAATCATAATGATCTTTCCAACTCACCCACAACCATGACCATGACTAGTCAAGTTGCTAAAAATACGGTTACAATGATTGTTGAACATATTCAAGGATTTGGCTTTCATGTGATCTCTTCAAGTCCTTGATTTCAATACAAAATGGGTTGGTATGCATAGTAGATCTTTGGTTGGTGCAGGCACTTAAACTTGTATCCACATCATGCAAACTCTTGGGTGTGCACATAGTGCTAATTTAGGGCACGCATGTAGTCTTCACAAAACATTAGGGTGATAAAAAGATGAGGTTCAAAATGTTGACAAAAAAATGTCAATTGCAACCACTCTAATGAATTCCAATTAGAACAACCACCGTGAATTCTCAGTCGATACAATTGAATAAATTTTTGTATTTTTTTTTTCAAATAATATTTTAAATGGTAATTGTTTCGATTTTATAAAATATTCTTTATTCAACATTGATAAGATGGAAATCGAATGTAGAGGGTTGACATAAAAGACACAATATCTAATAGAATTTGTTGGCACTCTTGGTGATTTGATGGCCCGAAGATATTCCAATATGTGTGTATTTAGTGCTTGCCTTGTCACACTAATCTTGACCTATCTATCCTATTAGGTCATGACCGTTAGCCATAAATGGAGAGGCCTTATGGATTTCCCTTCCCTCGAAAATGCTATAGTGTTGTTTGAAGGAGCTAATGATGTGACCAACAATGTGTTGGCCCTTGACCAAGTTTTGGGAGATCCTTGGTCAAGTTTGACCTATTTTGGGACTTCGACAACCTGTTGAAGACAGAGCGCAAGATGAAGTAGAGATCGTGGGATCTTAGCCCCTTTTTAGGTTCTTTTTGGGATTTGGGAATATGTAATGGGAATGGGATGTCGGCCCATGGGTTTACCCATGTTTAGGCCTATTTTGTAAAGTATAAATAGATGTCTAAGCAATGTAAGAAGGGGCATCTATGTGATGTGAGGCTGATAAGCTAAGTGCAAGTATGGTTTGTATATGCTTTGTGCATATTGCGAGAAACTGTAGAGCTAAGTGCAAGAGGTTGTAACAGACTATGAAAGGCTTTGTGCTAGACCTAGCTCATGGAAGGAGGATCTGGCGAGGTGCGCGCATATCTCTTGTTCTATGAAGAGTTGGGTTTTTATGGCTTTGTGCATGTAGATGACTGATTGAAGCTAATAAAGAAGAAGAGTTGGTGGACGTAGCCCCAAGGTGGGGGTAAACCACGTAAATACTGTGTTATTCTGCTCTGTGCAATGTTCTGATGTATTGATGTGTTATTTGATAAGTGATTGATATAGATAGATAGATAGATTTGTTTATGCTTTGTGCTTATGATGAATCTGGATGTTAGATATGATATAGGTGAATGTGCTTAGTGCTTGAATCTACCAGATCTGATCCATTTATTTATCCTAAGTGCTTAGATACATTAGATCTGGGTGAATGCTATGATGCTCTGTCTTATCTGTGAAGTAGATATTGGGTAACTAATGATGAACTAATGGTGATAAGTGATCTATTAAGTATTATAATCACAGATCTGTGTCCCAGCTAAGGTTGCAAACACCTGAGTCCTACAACCACCCTTGCCTCTACCTCGGGTGAGACTTCATCTACTTCACAGGTGTTACCGAAAGGGATATAGTTAGGGTTTTGTTGGTGCGTTGTTGTAGTGTTCAAACCTGGGTCTACCCCTGTGCCAAAAAATGGTTCCGTTGTTGGGACCTGAAACTGTGATTGCTGGGAACTGAGAAAGAAAAATATTTGTGCAAAGATCCGACCTGAAATTGTGAAAGCTCTGTGTTGAGGAAAAGAAGTCCAATATGAAGAAAAGAGATAAGATTTAAACCTCTGTTCTCTAAGAAAGGCAAAAGTGATACTTTTTTATTAAAAGAGGTAATATCTGTAAGCTTTGTGCTATGATAAAGGTAAGAATAGTGAAAAGTTTTAGATCTGAAAGATTTGTGCTCTGTAGAAGTAAAATAAGTGGAAATTTTTGTTTCTAAAGTATAGATCTAGGTATGTTTGATAGATTTTGTCCTAGCTTGAAAACTGGGGCACTAACAGATGAAAGAAGATTTGATATGAGTATATGTGATAAGAATAGTGAAAAATGTGTTTTACCTATGCATAGAAAGAATGTTTGGACTAATAAGTGTATGCAGGACCCTAGAAATAAATGTTTTCAGGTTAGCTACCATGATCCTAGCACGCAGTGCAAGAAAGGCTGGGGATCATTTAAAAGAAAGAGAGGATTGACCCTCTTTTATATTTGCAGAAGACCAAGACATCTTGCTAAGGAATGCCTTGGGAGAAGACCTAGTTGTCTTTGTTGAAAAGCCATGGACCATGAAGTATTGGATTGTCCTAGAATGATTTCTAATCTTGAAGAAATGAACATGAGAGAAGAAAACCCTAAGGCAGATCCAGAAACTAAGATTATGATAGAATCCCAGAGAGAATCAAAGAAAGTATTTCTACAGATGAAAGAAACCCTGAATGACCACCGACATGTCAAATTATCAGAGATATTCAAAGAAAAAGAATGCCTTGAAGAAAGAATAGTAGACTTTGACATTGACTGTGTTCTAGATGAGGAAACATAGGTGAATATCATGATAGAGAGAACTTGGGAAGCTATAGGGAGGCCTGCTATGATTCCTTCATTGGGAGGAATAGGACTATTCAAAGGAAATCTGATAAACCTATGTGGAAATCCCACCTGGATACCTATGAATGCCAATGGAACTTCGACAGAGGAAGATTTTGAGATTATTAAATTTATTGAGAAAAGTGCCCCATTTACCATGCTACTAGAAAAACCTTAGATTGAAATAGATCAGGCTAGAAGGTAAGAAGAAGAAGAAGTTTTAGAGCATAAGAAGCAAGAGTTAAAAGAATTCATGACTAGAAGGATCACACACTTGATTGAAGAACATAAGAACAGATCAAATCTATATAACACTAGAGACCTAGATGTCAAAGTTGCAAGAACACTAGAAGACCCACATAAGATTGAATTAATTATTCCAGATAAATAAGAAGGATCACCCTCGAATCTTAGGAAATAATCTCAACAGTGTGAAGTACCTATGCAAAAGAAGATAAGAATCAGAATGGAAAAAGGCCTAACGAGACGAAGCTCACTGGGAAGAAGGCTACAAAGCTAAGTAAGAAGAGAGATAAGATCAACGAGTTGTAGAAGGTTCCATAGGGAACCTCCCAGAGGGAAAATTTGTAAAATTGGAGCTTCGCAGGGATATCTGAATAGAAACACATGGAACTTCACCATGGCGAAGTAATATAGCCATTGGGGACATTATAACCATTATACCAATGCTTTGAATGGATAGAAAGACATTTATGGACAGACAACTCACCATCCTACCATTGGGACCATGCCATAACAGACATAACATAGTTAATGAAGGATTCATACCCGTTGCAAGCAACCCATTGTCGAGTTACCTATTTATCCCATTGCATCATGCACCGAGAACACTTTTGCAAACTGAGAGTTTGAGCCCGTAGACTAAGTTGATTTTTCACAGTGATCATCATGCTCTTTCTCTCTATCCCATTACTGTGTCTAAGTTACCCCCCGAACCTGAGATTGTTAACCCCAAGTGTGCATGTCGGACGAGTTGAGCACTGTAGAGAAATATGTTGAAGAAGTTATGATCGACCTCATGACTGAAAGAGTCATGTCAATGTCTATAGGTGTACAAGCATCGTCGATGAGAGGACTTCCAACCTCTCTGTCCACTTCTCGTGGAGCTGGACCATCCCAACCATCATATGAAAAGAGAACCAAGCACAAGGATGATCTAGCGAATGACAAATTGATCCTCACCATATTACCTACCTATATTCCACCTATGAGTGGTGAAGTAAATTGAGACAGTGTGCCCAGATATTTAGAATACACCTTGGTTATAGCGTACCTCTTGAAGGGGATACATGTAGTTCGAGCAGACCAAGATAAAATTGTAGCGTTGAAGTTTAGTGACTTCAACCTTGGAGATCACAAAATATATAACATGCTCACCCCAGACAAGTACCTGACCAGAACTAAGGGGAAGAATTTGAATATAATCCCCCAGTCGTGGAATATGAACCTTGCACAGTCCACAACACTGAATGTCATGAAGATTCGTCACTTCGGATGATACCAAGAGGTGACTTCATGTGTCAAGCTGTTGCTGTCTTGTTACCATGGCGAATATTTGTTGCTAAACTGCCGTATAACAATTGATGTGACACTGATCAATCGGATCATAGGGTTGAGTATGCAAGGAATTGATCCACAAGAGTTTCACCTCAGAAAATCCATGGATCGCACTCTAGCACAAAAGATCAAAGACACTTATGGAGATTTCAAGAAGGGCATGTGAGGATACAAGGTAGCTTATATCCAGAGTGGTGCAGTGCACATTTCCTGTCAGTTGATTGCAAGGAAGTTAGTACGAAAGAACCAACCTACCCAAGTCACCAGTTTTGTAGTTGACCTCACAGGGAAGTGCGCGGAAGGCCTTCAGATGAACTGGGTGAAGTACCAGGTGAACCAGTTGGAACTCAACTGCAGAGAAGTACAAGATCAAGGATACTAATTTCATTTCAACTGGCTCTTGATCCTTATAGCCTTTATTTCCTAGGAGATGCAGGAAGGTACGACCTTCCTGGACATCGAGACTTTTGAACCACTGGTCGCGAAGTTTAGTACACTGTGGTACTCAAGTGACATGAATAAATAGTGGCAGTCAAATGTTGTTTTTAATACCTACTAAAATCAGTTGAAGATAGCCATACAATCCGAGCCTTGCATGACTCCAAACACTCTAAACCGGTTTCGACCTTTGATGAAGTTCATCGCAGATTGGAATTTTATTTACATCACAACACGCGTCAATGAACACAAGCAACAACTTCAATACTACTATAAGATGATGAAGGAGGACTTAGAAGAGATCACAAAGGACTGGTCGATGGACCTCCTTATTCCAGTAGACCCTGCAGAGATATCTAACATCGACAACCTAGAAACTGCGTAGGATACACCCAGACTAAGCAGAACAAAGAAGATCGTAGAGGTCCAAGAATTAGATAGTGCATATGTGAAGACTGTTTCCATATCACCAGAGCAAGGAGGTGATGGTGAAGAGTTAGATGAAAAAGAAGTTGAACAAAAGTAAGGAGACGAGGTTGATCCCCTGAAGAAGAGGAAAGGTTCACCTCTAAAATATTCCTCTCGGAAGAAATCGAATGTTGCCATGACCAAGATGTAGACCGTCCTAACCTATGATGACTTTGACTTCCTCATAGCAGGCCTGCAAGATGCTTCGCTGGAAATAACAGAGAAACAAGATGAAAATCAAGAGGAGATGTATGATCGAATTGAGACCGATCTCCGAGGGGTACAAAAGGCCCTACAGTCCATCCGCGTAGTCTCCACTGTGCTCAGAGAAATAGAATTGGGAGATGAGCCAGCTCAACTCCACCACCTAGTCGATACAGTTGAATCTTGCCTTCGACGATCACAGGAAGAAACAACACAAGCCACCCAGGATTTGAAACAAGTACAAGGAGTACTCGTAGAAAAACATAGTGCTACAGAACAGGAAAATCTTGATCTCCAAGCAAAGTTTGATGAAGAAAAAGCATAGCTACAACAAGAAAAGGAACAATTTCTCGTGGAGAAACTCGAAGTAAAAGAAGCGATCAATAGAGAACTTCGCTCTGTGATAGTCTTAGAAATCAAGGCAGAACAGTGAGTTACACAGAAGGTGAACTATCTCACAGAAGCCATCCAACATCTATAGCAACACATAGCAGATTTGGAGCTACGCACTGTACCTGAGACCCCAGAAGATGTAAGAGACCAAAGGGAAGAAACTTCCCAGAGCGCATTTGAAAGGATAAAGGCTCTTACCCTGGAATGTAAGCAACTCACTGATCACAGTGCACAGAGATATGAACAACTCACAGAGAACCTGGAATTGAAGGCATTGGAGTCACAACTCCAAAAGGTGAAGTATCAATATGAAAAGATACAGGTGTAGTTGAAGTCCCTGTTAGCTGTGTAAATAATGAAGCACTCCCAAGAGCAACGCACTGCACAAAAACAAATCCATACTATCCAGAGCAGAGTTATGGAGGTAATTGAGAAACTCCAACCTGTACAAGACAAGGCCTATCAATTTTTTACAGAGGTAGAAGGCCAAGGAACAATGCTAGAGAAGCTTGTCACTACAACTAAAAAATGTCTAGAGGGACCTATCAATGATGCAGTCATCCAAGATTTCATTGAACATGAGGCCGTAGCATAATAGGAAGTTGAAGTAGCTCGAGCCAAGCTCGATGCATTCGAAGCAGAACTAGTCAGACCAGAGTGACTCGGGACAAGTCACAAGTGAGTGTTGGGGGCCTGTTGGCCCTTGACCCAGTTTTGGGAGATACTTGGTCAAGTTTGACCTATTTTTGGACTTCGATATCCTGTCGAAGATGGAGCACAATATGAAGAAGATATCATAGGATCTCGGCCCCTTTTTGGGATTTTGGAATATGTAACGGGAATGGGATGTCAGCCCATGGGTTTACCCATCTTTAGGCCTATTTTGTAAAGTATAAATAGATATCTAAGAAATGTAAGAAGGGGCATCTATATGATGTGAGGATGATAATCTAAGTGCAAGTATGGTTTGTATATGCTCTATGCATATTGTGAGAAACCATAGAGCTAAGTGCAAGAGGTTGTAATAGACTGTGAAATTCTTTGTGCTAGACCTAGCTCAGTGAAGGAGGATCTGGCGAGGTGCATGAAGATCTCTTGTCCTATGCGGAGTAGGGTTTTTATGGCTCTATGCATGTAGATGACTAATTGAAGCTAATAAAGAAGAAGAGTTGGTGGACGTAGCCCCAGGGTGGGGGTGAACCACGTAAATACTGTATTATTATGCTCTGTGCGATGTTCTAATGTATTTATGTGTTATTTGATAAGTGCTTGATATAGATAGATAGATAGATCTATTTATGCTTTGTGCTTATGATGAATCTAGATGTTAGATATGATATAGGTGAATGTTCTTAGTGCTTGAATCTACCAGATCTGATCCATTTATTTATGCTAAGTGCTTAGATACATTAGATCTGGGTGAATGCTGAGATGCTCTGTCTTATCTATGAAGTAGATATTGGGTAACTAATGATGAAATAATGGTGCTAATTTCTCTATTAAGTATTATAATCACAGATATGTGTCCCAGCTAAGGTTGCAGACACCTGAGTCTTGCAACCAACCCTGCCTCTACCTCGGGTGAGACTTCATCTTCTTCACAGTTGTTGTCGAAAGGTCCGGTAGTTAGGGTTTTGTTGGTGCATTGTTGTAGCGTTGAACCCTGGGTATGCCCTTGTGCCAACACAATGGAACCTCCAAAGACTCCCTGAAATTTTTTCTCAAAGGTATACCATGAGGTAATATTCCTAAGCTTGAACTTGATATCCTTGATATTGAGATATATGGTGTTGAATTTGACAATATTTTTGGGAAATTCTAGCAAGGTTCCTTACTAGGGTATTTTGTAGGGATAATCCCCCCAAAACAGTGTTTCATTCTTGGATTTAGGATAAATAGGAGTGTTATGGTTGACATTGTACCCAAGACCATAGCCTAACGAAAGGATTTTTCCTTTTCTAGTTCATAGATGCAAGCAATGTTAAGAATATGATACATAATGGTTTGAGAAACTACCCTCCTAGCTTGTTCTATCTAGATTAAGTTCCTCGCTTTCCTGATGAAATTATGGCCTAAGATTCAACATGTTGTTTCCCCTTAGGAGAAGTTAACTACCTTGAACTAGATAGGTTCTTCGACCTTGGGATATATCCTTAGGTTTGTGTTAGGATTAACCTATCCCGAGATCTCAAATAATTTGTCCTTATTCGGGGTGGAGGTAGAATGCTCTATCAACCCATCCATTATGTCAACCTCACTGACACCTAATTTTGTTATTAAGTCCCCAATCAGTACATATAAAACTACCTGTTTATGGACGCACTCAACCCTCCTACTATTCATGCTACCCCTAAGCCCTCCCAAGCTAATAATGCTAATAATAGTGCATGGAACCAAGTGTAGAGAAAAAATAAGTTGAGTAAAATTCCACCAAGAAATGCTTCGTCTGTGGAAACGACCTTGACCCATTCAACCCCAACCCCCAAGGTATTAGATATATATATTTATTCATAGCTCGTATCACCTGACTTGTCATAGCCTACGATGCTTGACTCTAGAAATAGCTTGGTAATCCCCTCCTTGTCGAGTATCAAGGTTCAACAATCTCACTCTCCCCCTTCAAAGTATTCATCATACCAATATACCTTGGTTGGCATATATGAATTGAAGAGGCAAGATAAAATGATTCATGCTGATTTATTTAATGGTGTCAATTATTTTGGTGTGCTTTGAAACCTTGAACAAAATGAGGCGGAGATGGAATATGCATTAGGTTTATGATGCAAGTGACCTTTTGGAATGTCCAAGGATTAAATGAACCTCAAAGAAAGTATACTGTCAACCAAGATTTTAATTCCCTTGGTGGGACATATATCTTTTGTTTGGAATAATTTTGTGCCACACTAAATATATTTGAGAATGCATTCACTCTCTCTCACAAAAAGGGTTCTTCCACACTAAATGTCTTTGAGAGTTTATTTCTGTAGTATACTTAGGGATGTAATATGGGGTACCTAGGGAGGTACCCAATGGGAATG
This sequence comes from Picea engelmannii, assembly GCA_009831015.1. Classification (NCBI taxonomy): domain Eukaryota; kingdom Viridiplantae; phylum Streptophyta; class Pinopsida; order Pinales; family Pinaceae; genus Picea; species Picea engelmannii. The sequence goes on along the minus strand of ML785110.1, from coordinate 158,785 downwards.
TAGTTATGTGTTATTAATGGAAGTCATTTAATATATGAGAATGTGGTCATTCAATGTAAGGTGGACTAGGTCCACTATATTAACAAAGACTCACTATGGTAGTTGGATGTAATAAATGTGAGACGGCTCTCTAGAAGGTTCCTAGGAGATAGAGATATCTATAGAAAGAAGTGTAGGCAATGTAATGAAACATAGTGAAGAATATTATGATTGTACAAGCAAGGATTGCTTGAGGACTTTTATCCTTCCATAAGGATTAATATATGGTGTTACCCTACCTCAAGGTTTTTCTCTATTTCTTGTGTTTATGTTATTGTGAATGGTTTATGGTTTATTCTTGGTATTATTGAAGTATATTTTCAGATATTGTATAGGTACTTAACACATACTTTCACACTTAGTTTGTAGAGTTTTAAATAGTGGATAATTAGGCCTATTGTGAGAGGGTGGGAGTGATCCATGAAATATTCATATGTTCATGTAATGATGCATTAAAATTAGGAGTTATCTAATATTGTAACAAACTTCCTTTTGGTTTTCAAGATCCAATGAAATAAGAAGATAGAGTTCCCATCAACTCATAACTCAAATTAAATTTTTGACAATCTAGGTTGATTCAAGATTGGGAAAAACACTTGGGGGAATTATTCCACTATGCATGAAACTTAAATCCTTATGTAACTTTGAACATCCTTGAAATTTCTATTGAATTATCATCAAATGTGTAGCAAGAAAGAGGGTCCCTTTGTTACAATATTAGCTTACTCCCTAAACTTGAACATTATAGTGGGTAGATTAAATATGGATACTAACCTAAATATGTCTAAATCATGTTTGTTATGCACCTTGAGATTACAAATATGCAAATTTCATAAGCACACAAATCACTAACATCAAATATTTGAGTTTAAGACTTATAATCTTGACACCCTCATCACACATATGTGTAAGCTAGTTGTTGATATGACCCCAAGGGGGGAATGTATGGGGTTAAAAGTGTATTTAATGGGGATAAATGTGTATGTAATAGGGATCATCATAATAAAGGGCATGAATATGCAATGAGTTATAATATGTATATAAAGAAGTCAATATAGCCATTATATGAACATGTGATTTGGATATATGAATGCATTGGGGTATTTGGAGGAAGTTCTCCTATTTCTATAAGGGTTTATTGTGTAACTCATCTTTATTATCTATTTTGGAGTCGTGCTCCATGTTCATATCTTGTGTACATTGTGTTTACTTTAATTTATTATTTTATATTAAGTATTTGGTACATATGATTTGTAACTAAAACATATAATAGAGTCAACCAATATTTTCATTACTCAATGTAACATGAAATTGTTAAGTACCTATACCATATCTGAAAATATACTTCAATAATACCAAGAATAAACCATAAACCATTCACCATAACATGAACACAAGAAATAGAGAAAACCCTTGAGGTAGAGCAACACCATATATTAATCCTTATGGAAGGATAAAACTCCTCAAGCAATCCTTGCTTGTACAATCACAATATTCTTCACTATGTTTCATTACATTGCCTACACTTCTTTATATATCTCTCCCTATCTCCTAGGAACCTTCTAGAGNACACCATATATTAATCCTTATGGAAGGATAAAACTCCTCAAGCAATCCTTGCTTGTACAATCACAATATTCTTCACTATGTTTCATTACATTGCCTACACTTCTTTATATATCTCTCCCTATCTCCTAGGAACCTTCTAGAGATCCTTCTCACATTTATTACATCCAACTACCATAGTGAGCCTTTATTAATATAGTGGACCTAATCCAACTTACATTGACTGACCACATTCTCATATATTAAATGACTTCCATTAATAACACATAAGTACATTCCCATTGGGTACCTCCCTAGGTACCCCATATTACCTCCCTAGGTATACTACATTCCATACCCCTTCACATGTTTCATCCTCGAAACATGAGAAGAAACCATACAATATGACCAGATAAGCAATGTAGCCAACTGGTACCAAGTATGACCATCCATCAATCCCAATGGAAGTCGAACATGATGTCTCTCTGCTACCTTTCCACCTTGATCTTTCTCTGCATCATGTCGGGGTTTCCATGGGATACCATGTAGGTACCTCCCTAGGTACCCCATATTACCTCCCTAGGTATACTACAATATGAAACATTCTTAGTAGACATAGATATGCTAAAGGGGATTAAATTCCCATACAAGTTACTTGGACAACATTTATAACCATATTAGAGTGATAAGGGAATTAGGTCTGCTCATTTTCATTAATAGAGAACAATATATATGTACATATTTATGGCCTACACCTTATTTCTCTATGATAGCTCTCAACTGGCTCTATATGATTACAACCTTATGATTCTTAAGATGATCAAAATCTGGACCAGGGGGCAAAAATTTGCTCAATTTTCAAAGTTCTCGGATTGCGACGAAAACAGTGCCATTGTGTCCGTCTCGTCTTCCTGATTCCGGCGGTATATTTACTTTTGCAAATGGAGTCCGTATGGAGAAGTTATCACGATTTTTTTGCCAAGACAAACAGGAAAAATTTGGGATGCTGATTGTACCTGTCCGTACAATCCGTACGGCCACGTGGAGGGCCGTACCATCATGATGATGTGGTGTACTGATGATGTGGCATTTTTTGGTTGGATGTTCGTTGACCAGTAATATGCTGACACGTGTCCGTTTGGGCGAATTATGTGAAGACACGTGGCCCAACCCAAGGGAACCACGTGTCGCTCATTTGTTGGGCATTATTGTCATATGTAAAAGTTTATGGGGAGTCCGCGGGGTTCGGCCCCTAGACCTCCCCCTTTGTAAAGCTTTAACACATATCCGCTAGCCAACATACCCGCACATGTTCCTTGTTACATAACCCAATGCATATATATTTGAATTGGAATATTGTAATAGTTGGAAAGGGGGGCGGGCCGGGGCTAAGCCCTGACCCGTGGACATATCGTTGGACATACGACCATATATGTTGTGGCCCGAACTATTGGCGCGTTATATATATATTACATTGCAATGTATTGCAATGTATTAAATTGCATATACAATGAAATATGTTAACCATTGTATTAAAAATTGCGCGCGGGAAAGTTATAACTATTGGTTAATGCGTGTGGTTTGACCGATGTATTAACCGTGCGTGGGAGTTATACCGTTTAAACGGTTGAACCATTTTTGCGCCCAACCCAAAGTTGCATGGGCCACATGACCAAGTGCCGAGGCGGTTGGGGGCTAGAGGCACCCTAACCATTCTACGGTTTGTACCGGTGCGCAGTTGCATACGAGTCTTTCTTTTTCCGCTTAAATGAGCGTGTTCCAGGTTCATGCACACAGAGGTGCGTTTTGTAGAGCCAGTTCCAGCAAAGCTTGAAGGAGGAAAATGGAGGAGGCCTAACTTCTTCATCTTTTGGCCGATTGAGGTGCCGTAAAAGCCCAGCCATGGGTTTTGGGACGTGCTGGATCCATTGGTGCTATTTTCACAGCCATTTGAAGACTTCTTCAATAAGTTTTTCACCATTGAAGTTTCAGGAAGCTCTAGGGAGCTTGAAGCCCTATTTGATGGAGGACATGGTTTGGCGAGCCTATGTTTTTTTTCTGTGAATAAATAATCATTTTTGGCTAATTAATATGCTCTGAACACATTGGGATAGGTTTCAGAGGCTTTTGAGGACTTTTACAGGTGTTTTTTCCAAAGAGAAGCTCAGGGAAGCTTATGGCCACATGTAGAAGAGGTCATGCCCGGATGAGCCATGATCCGTTTTTAGAGTTCTATTAGTCGTTTTTGGGATTTTTATGTGTTCTGATCTCAATGGTACAGTTTTTTTTTCCATTGGAGTTGAGCAGTAGCTTGTAAAAGAACTTTTGACTAATTAATCCCAGAGAGCCAAGTCCATTATGGAGGCTCAAGGAGATGTAGCCCGGAGGGGGGTGAACTCCTTTATCATGTTGTTCTTGTTGTGCGTTTGATGGTTTATTTGCTGCAAGTTGTGTTGCTGTGTATTTATTTCAAGTACATATTTAACCATTTAAAAGAACATTTCCTCACACATAAGCAATTTACAAGAAGAAGCATGAACTTAACACATAAGTTTATTTTGCATATTTTAACACATGAAGCAAGGTCCTGTAAAGTTTATTTTAATGAAGTAGGGGTGCTTGCATAGCATAAC
>ML785110.1:138013-154274 GCA_009831015.1 Picea engelmannii | reverse complement strand
CTTACCAAGTACATGCATGAACATAAGGTATGCAGTGTTAGTTTATCTTCTAATTCCTCTAAAGATGAATGTTTTGGTGGTTTTGAGAGTCACACAAGAGGAATAGGGTCCAAGTTGTTGTTAAAAATGGGCTATGAAGGTAAGGGTTTGGGTAAGCATGCACAAGGCATTGTTGAGCCTATTGTTGTTGAAGAAAGACCCAAGTATTGTGGTCTTGGATATGAACGGCAAGATGGAACAAATTCCAAAGTCGAGGAGACAAAGGGGAAAGTTTGAAGAATAAACTTTGTTTCAAGTTCACCTCCTCAGGAAGGCTTTAAAGGTGAAAGTTCAAGAACTTTTGTTGAAAGTTCGATCTCTCCAGCATGCAAGGCTTGTGTTCAGGATGAATGCAAATGTGAGAAATGTGACAGTGATGAGGACAAGAACACTGTTGATGGTCTTCAAATAAGAGCCTGTAACTCTTCAGATTCACCTCCTCAACAAGGCGATAAAGGTGAATGTTCCAAGTATAATTCTGCTTATCATTCAGTTGCATTTGATTATGTTAAGCATAATAACTTTTCATGTAACAATGGAAGAAAGAATCCATGTACGTATTGTGGTTTGTATAACCATCATGTTTCGAAGTGTTGGAAAAGATTGGCCAATTTCAGAAAACTTTCTAAGCGAAGACAACGTGAAAGGAGGATGCAAAAGGTTTGCACTCATTGTCAGAAGCGGGGTCATCTTGTTGACCAATGTTGGACGTTGCATCCAACTATTCGTCCACAGTCTCAGAAGCAGTTGGATAAGAATATTGGAAAGAATGGAAGTGGAGATTCCATCATTGATGTGAATCAAGATGATTCACAAGAGGACGATGTTCAGCAGAAAAAGTCACCGTTCAGTTGGTTTGGTAAGAAATGGTTGGATTTCTTAAGCAAGTAATGCTTGCATTTGTATGTTGTAAATGCACTTTTTAGTGTTATGTGTGCATTTACGGGAAGCATGATAAGTTGCAGCCATTTATTTTTTGTATTCAACTCTTAAGTACCCATATGTTTTGGGGATGTACTTATGTTTGTACGGGAAGGAGAGTTGAAGAGTCCTATACATGCATTTGTTTTTATGTATGTGAAGCAGTGAACCTAGTGATGGTTCATCATGAGTGATTCATGATTGTTACATGATTATGTATCATGTTTGTCGACTTGTCAGTTTTAGAAGGTTGATGTTTCAATGAGTTTTGACTGGTGTTGATGATTTTCTGATGACTATGTTGTGTCGATCGTGTTATTCGACTTGTGTTTAGTCGATGGTGTTTATTGACTTGAAAGTTGATTTTGGAAATGCCATGTGCTTTGATAAAGTACGAGATGCGACAGTTGTTTGTCTGAAGAACAAAAGATTTTGTTGGCATCATTTTCAATCTTGTATGATTTGTTTTTCAAGATTGATGTTTTCTTGCCTTGTGACAAGATGTCGCAGGAAGTTTTTGCAGCCATTGGAGAGCTGATTTTGTTGACGCCAAAGAGTTTGAAAGAGGGACTTGATTCTCAGTGGGAAGGTTGGCAGTCTTCCAATCACAGAGAGAGCAGTGGGTCAGCAGCAGCCAGAGAGCAGTGGTTGAAGGACAGAGCTATTTGCAGTGCCCGGCATGTCATAGTATTCAGGAGAATGTCGAAAATATTTTGATATAACTTGAAATCAGACAGATAAGCTTTTGTGGGTCCAAAAGCCTTTCAGTGGGAAGGTGTGATCAAAATCTGGACCAGGGGGCAAAAATTTGCTCAATTTTCAAAGTTCTCGGATTGCGACAAAAATGGTGCCATTGCGTCCGTCTCATCTTCTTGATTCCGGCGATATATTTACTTTCGCAAATGGAGTCCGCATGGAGAAGTTATTGTGATTTGTTCACCAAGCCAAATATGAAAAATTTGGGATGCTGACTGTACCTGTCCGTACAGTCCATACGGCCACGTGGAGGGCCGTACCATCATGATGATGTGGTGTACTGATGATGTGGCATTTTTTGGTTGGATGTTCATTGACCAGTAATATGCTGACACGTGTCCGTTTGGGCGAATTATGTGAAGACACGTGGCCCAACCCAAGGGCGCCACGTGTCGCTCATTTGTTGGGCATTATTGTCATATGTAAAAGTTTATGGGGAGTCCGCGGGGTTCGACCCCTGGACCTCCCCCTTTGTAAATCTTTAACACATATCTGCTAGCCAACATACCCGCACATGTTCCTTGTTACATAACCCAACGCATATATATTTGAATTGGAATATTGTAATAGTTGGAAAGGGGGTCGAGCCGGGGCTAAGCCTCGACCCGTGGACATATCGTTGGACATACGACCATATATGTTGTGGCCCGAACTATTGGCGTGTTATATATATATTACATTGCAATGTATTGCAATGTATTACATTGCATATACAATGAAATATGTTAACCATTGTATTAAAAATTGCGCGCGGGAAAGTTATAACTATTGGTTAATGTGTGTGGTTTGACCGGTGTATTAACCGCGCGCGGGAGTTATACCATTTAAATGGTTGAACCATTTTTGCGCCCAGCCCAAAGTCGCATGGGCCACATGACCAAGTGCCGAGGCGGTTGGGGGATGGAGGTGCCCTAACCGTTCTATGGTTTGTACCGGTGCGCGATTGCATACGGGTCTTGGTTTTTCCGCTTAAATGAGCGTGTTCTAGGTTCATGCACACAGAGGTGCGTTTTGTAGAGCCAGTTCCAGCAAAGCTTGAAGGAGGAAAATGGAGGAGGCCTAACTTCTTCATCTTTTGGCCGATTGAGGTGCCGTAAAAGCCCAGCCAGGGGTTTTTGGACGTGCTGGATCCATTGGTGCCATTTTCACAGCCATTTGAAGACTTCTTCAACAAGTTTTTCACCATTGAAGTTTCAGGAAGCTCTAGGGAGCTTGAAGCCCTATTTGATGGAGGACATGGTTTGGTGAGCCTATGTTTGTTTTCTGTGAATAAATAATCATTTTTGGCTAATTAATATGCTCTGAACACATTGGGACAATTTTCAGAGGCTTTTGAGGAATTTTATAGGTGTTTTTGCCAAAGAGAAGCTCAGGGAAGCTTATGGCCACATGTAGAAGAGGTCATGCCCGGATGAGCCATGATCCGTTTTCAGAGTTCTATTAGTCGTTTTTGGGATTTTTATGTGTTCTGATCTCAATGGTACAGTTTGTTTTTCCATTGGAGTTGAGCAACAACTTGTAAAAGAACTTTTGACTAATTAATCCCAGAGAGCTATGTCCATTATGGAGGCTCAAGGAGATGTAGCCCGGAGGGGGGTGAACTCCTTTATCATGTTGTTCTTGTTGTGCGTTTGATGGTTTATTTGCTGCAAGTTGTGTTGCTGTGTATTTATTTCAAGTACATATTTAACCATCTAAAAGAACATTTCCTCACACATAAGCAATTTACAAGAAGAAGCATGAACTTAACACATAAGTTTATTTTGCATATTTTAACACATGAAGCAAGGTCCTGTAAAGTTTATTTTAATGAAGTAGGGGTGCTTGCATAGCATAACAAGTCATCCTTCTATTTTCAGATCATAAGACAACATATGGACTCCTAGATAACTCTACTCAAAATACAACCACCATATTTTTTATTCATTTTGTTGGCTTATTGTCCAACATCTTCTAAGTCTTCATATCCCCTTTTCATCGCTTTGTATCCAATTGACTCTTCACCTTCCTTTCAAACTCTTCATATTCATTTATGTCTCTTCAATGACCATTGTGACCTTTCAATTTACCTTAGATATCTTCCTCTATCATGTGCACTCGTTCTGCTCATCATTGCCACATATGATTGATATCATGCACCTATCATGCATTCTTGTCTCAAATACCCTTGAACCATACTTGGTGTACCTAACTTATGTTGTGTGCTCTTATCTATGTGCATTCCTTCCATGCAAATTCACCATGTACACTTTTTGTCATGATCTTGTTCCTATTATATCCCTTTTTACTTCTAGTGTTAGCATCTTGTACACTCTTTTTCCCCTATCATATTAATTTGTATTGCATTCATTTGTGTCAAAGTCACTTGCACCATGATTACATTGTATCATGCTTACTTGGATTGCACTCATAAACTTAATTGATTTAAAGATGTCACTACATCATAACTGACCCCAATGTGAAATGTATCTTACTTTTATTAATACATAAATGTTCTTTGTAATACATATAAATTACCAACTAAATCCTATTGTAGGAGAGTGGATTTGTTTAATAGAAATCAAAGCACTCTATGATTTCCATTCATTTCCCCTTTCTTAAAATCAAGTTTTTGATCGCTTGATGTTAATGTTATGCCATCATCCATGTATATTGATCAAATATATATAGTTTCATAATCCAATCCCCTATGCCAAGTATCCTATTACAATATGGAAATGTAACAACACATATTTTTATCAACAAATGCAAATGGAATCAAAGAAAATAGAATTTTCAAGTTTATAATTTGAAGGATCATTGCAAGGTTAAGACGAGGATTACTCCATAATAAATTGGTAAATTATTTGTTTTTGTATTAGAGAAGTGAAAGGTTCAAATATCTTATCCCCATGTTAAAGTGGGTGTTTGTACTATGTTAATATGGAGTTAAAGGTTATAACTCCCAAATTTAATTTAATTTAGATATAATGTCCACTAAAGACCAAAGTTGTCCCATGGGTATGTAAGGAATACAATATGTAAAGACGATAAAGGGGAGGACAAACCACATCCCAAGGGAAAAAGAACTTAAAAGAAGGGAAAAAAGAAGAAGATAACTAGGAAGCACATGCTCAACTAGATGGGGAACAATGAAGAAGCTCAAGAAGAAGGAGGTTCTCTGACCGAGACATGTTTCTCTAAAGAACAACTTCTAAAATTTAAGGCCACAAATAAATATGTCTTGATTGTGAGGCCATGGTAGGGATTAGGTCTACAACACCTTGTAGGTCTGTCATGCAATATTGGAATCTATCCATGAAGCCTCTTCCTACTAGTGTTAGAGGGTTGAAAGTGAGAGGTAATCAACTTGGTGCATGTTAGTTTGGGGAATTGGCCTTTGTTAAGTTGTTGGTGAAGGTAAAAAATCCCCTAGAGGAAGAGGGACAAGTCGTTGAAAAATTAATTAATTATTGAAAAAGATTAATTAATTATTGAATAGATAATTAATTATTGAGATTAGTTGTCATTGATGTCAACCCTCGAGAGAAGTTGCATGTCTAAGTAAAGTGGAAGTAAACATACAATAATTAATTATTACAGGGATAATTAGTTATTTCAGGAATAATCGATTATTGGAGGGATAATTAATTATTACAGGAAAAGTAAAGTGGGAGTAAACAGAAGATAACAGGTTGCATGTGAGTTGGATTCCATCATGAGTTGCATGTCATTAAGAAATTTCTCTTTATAACATAGAGAAGAGTCCATTGCAAATCACTTATGTGTATTCACCTGTGAGAATATAGGGTGGAGATTTGAGGCAATGAGTCGAAGAAAGAGAAGTCTAGAGAAGTAATAAGTTTGCAGGAGTCAAGATCACAAAGAAGGGGTTTCATATAGGAATTCCTTGAGTATATCCACGAGTTTCAGGAGGAAAAACATGGACATCGATGACCTGCAGTGAGGGAAAACATGGATACCTGCGGGCATACAATGCGCATAGTCACAAACCTGTGAGGAAAAGTTGTGGAAGATCATAGATATAAAATCTCAGGTCAGTGATAGTATGAAGGTATTTCTTCCTGTGTGTGTTATGGATTTATTTTGAATAAATCAGGAACAATTATGTCTTAGTAATTCATCAACTGTTGATTTGGAGAATTCTCTTATGGATTTTGGCATGAGAAATAAGTGGTTGTAGTCTTGATGAGATATTGATATCACAAGTAGAAAAAATAGAGGTATCAGAAGCAACAAAAACAACATGTTATTAATTACAACAATAGAGGTAGTGACATTGTTGTCTACAATTATTTTTCAAGGTAGTTGAATGGGGAAAGGAAAGGGGGTTGTAGCCTCCTTCCAGTTGGAGCTAGATAAATTAGGGAGTTGGAGCTTCCTTCAGGTTTCAACCTATAAATAGGGGGTTGGATCCTCCTTCTAGTTGTAGCTAGAGAAATAGGGAGTTGGTGCTTCCAATGAATGTACTCTTTGACAAATAAGAAAAAAAAAATCGTGGTTTTTTCCTGCATTGAGTTTCCATGTAAAAATTCGGTGTACTATATTTATGTGTTGTTTATGCATTGATTTATGGCACTGAAACTATATTGAATGCTTATTGAATATCATTGAAGATTTATATTGTGATTAAAAAGGAAAATTAATAATACTGATTCACCCCCCCTCTCAATATTCCAACAATTGGTATCAGAGAAGGTTCTTTAGGAAGCAGTCTAACCATTGGAAGGAGACCATGGAATACACTAATATTGGAGCACCAAGGTTTGACATATAGAACTATAAATTTTGGAATAAAAATATGAAAACCTTTTTATATGCACAAGAATTTGATGTTTGGCAAGCAATAGTAAATGAGTATACAACACCAACCACTCCCCCAACCGACATAGATGGAAATAAGTTCAAAAAAAAAAAAAAAAAAAACTCAAAGGTTAAAGGTACTATTCTGAGTAGTTTGGTTGGTTCATTTTTTGTCAAATTTATGCATTGTGATAGTGCAAAGGATCTTTTGGATAAACTACAGAATATTTATGAAGGAGATGCCAAGGTAAAGGGAGCTAAGCTTAAAATTTTTAGAGCCAATTTTGAATAGTTAAAGATGAAGGAATATGAAGACATTGCATCCTACCTTCTGCAAGTTGACAAAGTAGTCAACACTATTAAAGGATTGGGAGTATAATTTGATGACTCAGTGGTTGTTCAGAAGGTATCGGGGTCTCTTCCTATGATATCTTATTATAAAATATCAACCTTAGAAGAAAGAGCAGATCTCGGTACATTAGGCATGGACAAGCTACATGGAATGTTTATAGCCTATGAAATGAGAACAAAATAGGAGAACCTAGTCACAAAGGAAGAAACTTTCAAGGCATCCAAGAAGACAAGAAAGAAGTACAAGAAAAAGTCAAAACCATTTTGTAGCTGCAATGATGATTTATATGAAGACGAAGAGATGGCTAACTTCGTAAGAAAATTATAGAAAGGAACCAATAAGTATAAATGTATTCTTTGATTGAAATGTTTTAGTTTTAGTGATATTGGTCATTTTGCTTCTAAATTTCCTCATAGGAATAAATACAGTGATGAAGAAGAAGTTTCTAAAAGAGAAAAGAAATTTGAAAAGGGAAACAAGATAAGAAACACTAAGAAATTCTTCAAGAAATTTTTCTACTCAAAAGATGATAGTTCCTCATCATATGAGGAGGACAATGATAGTGATAGTGATTTCGAAAGAGTAATCTTCATGGAAGTAAAAAATTATTCTAAAGAAGAAGGTGAAGTCGATCTCAGAGCAGAGCTAATCAATACATTAGAAGAACTCATGAAGGAAAGAAAGAAAAACAAGTCACTCAAGGTAGAGTTAAAAATGAAAGAGAGATCTCAAAATTCCAACTTTGAAGAACTAGAGAAGATGATTATGAGTCTAAAAGTTCAAATACAAGAAGAAAAAATAATTGAGGAAATTATTAGAAGTCAATTAGACGAAATAGAGAATAGTATCGAAAGCTTGGAAGAAAAATTAGTCTCTTTAAGGAAAGATATTTAGAAGAAACATGTGCAGTAGAAGAGAACCAAAATATTGGTTCAAATCATCAATAGTCAAAGATCTTCAGATGACAGATCCGGACTAGGATACAATCAAGTACATAATGAGAAAAGATCAAGCTCTAAGACAACAAAACATGAAGCAGAGCAAACAATTTATGCAGAGTTTGTCAAATATTCTGTCAAGAAGGAAGAGTGCATGCCTCCAAAGAAGAACATTCTAGAAGTAAAGAAGACTCAAGAAGACAAATTCATAAGGAGTGCATCACAAATAAGATCATCTATTCCCAGGTATCAAAGATTCTTTTATGGTCATTGTTTTAATTGTGCTAATTTTGGACATAAATCTGTAAACTGTAAAGCCTATCCCAAGAACATAAGTAAAAATGAATGGTACTTAAATAATAGTTATCCAATAAGATATTATGAAGGATACAATAGGAACCAAAACAGTTTTGTTTCATTGAGAAAGGAAGTAGAAATCTACAAATGGAACAATTTTGGTCACATAGTGAAGAATTGCAGATTGACTATTCCACCTAGGGAATCAAAGTGGAACATTAGCAGTTAGATATCAGAACCACATGGGATATGGAAAAGAAAGTAGAATCAATGATCACTTGCTCTACAGGCCCAACATAGGAAAAGTGATTGGTATGTTGATAGTGGTTGTTTAAAGCATATGACAATAGACATGAACATGTTTCTAACCATGAATAAATAAAAATATGGGTTGGTTTCATTTGGAAATAATCATTCAACTAAAATCATAGGTAGATGCACAATTAAGCTTGGAAGCTAAGATGTAATGGAAGAAAATTTTCTATTGGTTGAAGATATGAAGCAAAATTTGTTGAGTGTAATTCAAATGTGTGATCAAGGACACACAGTTCAGTTCAACTCAAAGAAATGTGAAATAAGGAAAGAAGGATCAGGCAGGTTAGTAGCGACAACTATAAGGACTCCGAACAACATATATGTTTCGAATGAAATTGGAAAGGAGAGTCGTTGTTTAGAAAAGGAAAATGAAATTTGGATTTGGCATAGAAGAATGGGTCACATGCACTTTGAAAATCTTGTCAAAATCAGTAGAAAGGAAGCAGTAAGAGAAATGACTAAAATATAAAAGCCAACGAACAGTCTATGTAAGAATTGTCTATAGAGAAAACATACCAATACCAAGTTGAAATCAACGAAGTACTCAACAAAAAAACCATTCGATATCTTACACACTGATCTATGTGGACCAACAAGGACAAAGGGATTAAATGGTGAAAAATACTTCATGATATTGATTGATGACTACAAAAGAATGAATGTAGTTTTCTTTTTTAAGAATAAGTTAGAGACATCTGAGTACTTCAATATATACAAAGAGATGGTTGAAACAAATACAAACTTGAAAATCAAATGTCTAAGATCAAATAATGGAGGAGAGTTCACATCAAAGGTATTCATGGACTTTTGTAGTGAACATGGGATAAAGAGATATTCCTCAACAGTAAGGACACCTCAACAGTAAGGACACCTCAACAGTAAGGACACCTCAACAAAATGAAGTCACTGAAAGAAAGAAGAGGACAATACATGAAATGGCCATAACCGTGTTGAAAGATTCCAAGTTTGGTGACATATTTTGGGCACAAGAAGTACATACAACAATTCATATCCTGAATAGAGAAATGCTCAAAAGTAACAATGATTAAATTCCCTACGAGCTATGAAAAGGAAGACCAACAAATGTAAAACATTTTAGAGAGTTTGGAAGCAAGCGCTACATCAAAAGAGAAGATGGGAGGATTGGAAATTTTGACTCCTGAGTTGACAAAGGCATATTTGTCGAGTACTCAAGAAAAGGAAAGGAATACAAGTGTTTCAATCTGAGACTCAATAGAATAGTGGAAAGCATTAATGTACAGGTTGATGAGATAAGTGTATGAAAGCTCAAAGAAGAAAGCAAAGAATCAATAGAGTAGGAATGAGAAGAGGACTTGAAATAAGAAGCATAATCAGAATAAGAGGAAGAGAAACCAAAAACATAGAAAAAGGAAGATGACCAACAAAATCTTTAGATATATCCCAAAACTCCTAGAAGGTGAATACAGAAAAATCATCCACTAGAACAAATCATTAGGAATATGGATACATGAGTTGAAACTCAAATAAAATTACAATCACCAGAACAAAGGCATCTAGCACTATTATCCACATTTGAACCCAGTAGTTTTGAAGAAGACAACACAAATGAACACTAGATAAAATATATGGAAGAAGAAATGGATCAGATAGAGAAGAATGAAACATGGGAACTTGTTCCAAGGCCTAAAGATAAGAACGTTATTGGTACAAAATGGGTATTCAGAAACAAGTTGAATGTGGATGGACAAGTAACTAGGAATAAATTAAGGTTAGTATGCAAGGGATATGCTCAGGTTGAAGGAATAGATTTGAAGAAAATCTTTCCTAGTTGCCGAAATGGAAGCAATCATATTGATCTTGTCTTATGCATGTTCGAAGAGAATCAAATTATATCAGATGGATGTAAAATCAACCTTCCTAAGTGATGAAATAGAAGAATAAGTCTACATTGAACAACTAGAAGGATTTATACTATCAGTAAATGAAGATTATGTTTGCATATTGAAGAAGGAAATATATGGACTCAAACAATCCCCCAGAGCTTGGTATTCAATATTAGACAGGGATCTACAACAACAAGGGTTGAGTAAAGGAAATGAAAACAACAATATCTACATAAAGGTAAATCAAAATAATTTTTTGATATTTGAAGTTTATGTTGATGACATTATTTTTGGCAGTAATGATGATAGGATGAGTCAGAAATTTGCTAAAGACATGCATAATGAATTCGAAATGTCATTACTTGGTGAGTTGTATTTAATTTTGGGACTTCACATATCTTAGCTGAATACATGTATTTTCATCTCCCAGACCAAGTATATCAAAGAAATGTTGAATAAATTTGGATTGATAGATTGCAAGCCTATAAGTACCCCCATGCAGACCAGTTGCAAACTGAGCAAAGATGTTATATCCAAAGATGCAGATTTGAGGCTCTACAAATCGATGATTGGCAATTTAATATATGTGACATCTTCTAGATAGGATGTGATGCAGGAAGTTGGACATGTGGCACAGTTTCAAGCAACACCAAAGGAATCACATGTTATGGCAGTGAAGAGGATATTCAGATATCTAAAAGGTACAAAAGAGTTTGGATTGTGGTATCCAAAAGAGAATGATCTATCTATTACTGCCTACATAGATGCAGATTGGGTAGGTAGCATTGATGATAGAAGAAGTACAAGTGGAGTAACTTTCTACTTGGGTGATTGTTGGGTATCTTCGTCGAGTAAGAAACAATCTTTAGTATCATTGTCCACATCAAAATCATAGTATATTACAACAATAACATGTTGTACACAGGTTCTCTAGATGTGTTAAGTGTTGGACAACTGAGAGGGGGGGGGGTGAATCAGTTGTTACCATGCTTAAACAATTATGCTTATTTTAAACTCTTTACAAAGTACTCAATGACAATCACAATAATGTAGGGAAATAAGTAATAGCACATTTAGTATCAATCACACATATGAGGTACTTAGAGACAGATATTTCCTGAGGAAACCCATAGAGGGTAAAAACCTCTTCTTCTTTATATGATAAGTAATATTTACATTCTTTACATTATCATGCATATGAGCACCAAATCATAATGAGTCTGCAACCTCTGTTTTGCAAGCTGCTACTTGCTGAGAGCACCAAATCTCTGGTTTCTCTAGCACCAACTAGAAGGAAGCACCAACTCCTTGGTTTCTTTAGCACCCACTAGAAGGAAGCACCAACTCCATAAGTGTTCCAACACCAAATGGATGGAAGCACCAACTTCCAGTCACACAGGCACCAACCTGTATAACAGAGAACAACAGTTCTCCCTTGCACCGCCCTGCCACCCTGGTTTCTTTGGATGTAACCAGATGGAAGCTACAACTCCCTTTGTTCAAGCACCCACTTGAACCTCTAAGGACAACAATCCTCCCTAGCACCTCCCTAACACCTTGAAATCTAAATCTTTTCTATTAAGACTTATTACAGTGATATAAAGTTCTTCAATGGCTTACCGGTCTCATCACTGTTCTTCTACACTATGCTGCTTTGTCTGCATCAGTGTCTTCTACACACTCCTTGTGCTTTCCGTTCTTTTTCCTTTTATGATCTCTGTTCCATGTCCCTTTAATGCACCATTCTCCTTCTGTGCATTTCTGCTGATGCGCTCTTCCTCCTTCTTCAAACCTCAAACACACTCAACAACCGTGCCCCTTTCTTCTTTGTTCAACATTATTATACTCTCTGTGCACCTTCTGCATGCAATCTCCTTCTTTCTCTTGCATTCTCTATTGCCACCAATCTCCTCCACATCAGGATGTTTTCTCTAATTTACTCTTCCACAACTATCCCATCTCTCGTGTGCCATGTTCTCTCACTCTATTTTGCATCTCTTTCTCATTCAGAGTGCTCTGCCTGATCATCATGGTAACTCTTCAGCTTCTCTATCGGTTTCCCCATGCATCCATCATCACTGGGTGTTATCTCAAGATTCCTCAGCTTCTCTGGCAGTTGAAACTCTTCGTCTTCTCTATCATAGATGAGCTCATCCTCTGGAAGAAACCATCATTTGTTTCTAGCAGTTATACTGTGAGGTGCAACAATAACCCTCCAATATTTTCCAAATTCATATGCACCATTGAATTGACTTCATTGAATCTTGCATTCATTTCGCCACTTCTTATTTCGACATTTTAGTATCCCCATGGTGAAGATTTCGTTACTCTCCAAGTCCTGATCCCCGAAACTCTGAAATGGAGCATCCTGCTTCGAGTTCTCTTCTACAGTTCTTTGATGAGATGACCACCGTAATATGACCCCTCTCCAATCACACAAGCACTTCGATCTCCAAATCAACGGTCGTCAATCCACGGTGATCAGACAACTATCCTTTGCCCCAGGACTTCATCCTTCAGGACTTTGGGGGAGTAATGGAGTTAAAAATCCCAAAGAAAAAACTCCCAGAGTGAGGTTAATCTTGCGTCACTCGATGACGTGTCGTGACCGGAGTGGCTGCCACGTGTCACTCGGAATTGTGATTTCTAGTGGCCTAAAATGCCTAATCAACTCGCCACTTGTCGTTGTCTGATCATGCCACGTGTCATAGTCTTCCACCTGTCCTTTCTAATGTGGTCTGCCACATTCTCCTCCTGGATCTATCGGCCCAAATCACTTCACGATTTCACATATCGCGATTTCGACATTCTTGATGTGAATGTTCTCGACACTTCCAAGTCCCGGTCTGTGAAACTCCAAAATAAAGTTAGATCAACTTTTCAGCTTTTCTCACTTCGCAAATTCATGACTCCTATGATGAGGAGTCTCGACACTTGACTCCTCCATCTCCCAGTATCCGAAACTTCGGTATCCGAAAATGTTTCCTGCTTTTGGGATTTCAGCATTTTGCATTTCGCGATTCCAGGACTCCTATGGTGAAGTGTTTTGACACTTCAACTCCCGGTATCCGGAACTGTCTCCTTCTTTTGAGATTTTGGCATTTTGCATTTCGTGATTCCGGGACTCCTGTGGTGAAGTGTTTTGACACTTCAACTCCCAGTATCCGAAACTGTCTCCTGCTTTTAGGATTTCGATGTTTCGCATTTTGCGATACCGAGACTCCTGTGGTGAAGTGTTTTGACACTTCAACTCCTGGTATCTAGGACTCTGAAATAGAGTTATTTCCTAGTCTGTAAAACTCTTGTTCATGTGCCTCTTTTGGAATTTCGAGATTCCAAATTTCACAACTCTGGAACTCCTGTGTTGAAGAGTCTCAATTCTCAACTTCTCAATATCCCAGTATCTGAAACTCCAAAATGGAGTCGGATCAACGTATTCTAGCATTTTTCATTTCACCGTTTCGGCATTCTTGTCATGAGTTGCTTCCTTGACTCCTCCAATGCTCGGTATCCGAAAATCTGAAGTGGAGTTTACACTTCTGATCTTTCCATGCAATTATCCCTGCGCTACTAATATTCCTTGCCTTCCTGTTTTCCATCAAATAAGAAAGCACACTCTTGCACTCTTTGTGCACCTCTACACTATCTCTTCTGAGCTTACGTTGTCCCTGTTTTTCCATCACTGCATACTCTGATCTTGCCATCAATGACAAGCACATATGCCTGAAAACATGCCAACAATCTCCCTATTTGGCATTGATGGAAACCCTGAATGACTACGCTAATTTATTTGGACCTCCAACTGTAGCATCCGGTCTGAACCACTCCTTTTCTCCCCCTTTGACATCAATGTCAAAGAAAACATGCTCCCCATGAGCTGTTGCAGTATTTTTAGGAGGTATCAGATATTTAATCAATACAAAGATCCCCCTAATAGGATGGACTCTCTTAGGTGTGAGACGAGATGACACCCAACTTCTGTCGGAGATATTCAAATGGTGTCTTGGATAGGGGTTTAGTAAAGATGTCTACAATTTGTTCTGTGGTTGGAATGTAATGGACTTGAACAACCTTATCGGTGACTTTCTCCCTCAGAAAATTGTATTTTATGGGAATATTCTTGGTCTTCGAGTGGAATACAGGATTCTCAGACACACTGATGGCACTAGTGTTATCACAATGAATTGGGATCGGTGCTGCATATTTTACCTCCAAGTCTGCAAGTGTCTGAATCATCCATAATACCTGAGTGCAACAGGTAGCAACAGAAATGTACTCTGCCTCTGTAGTTGATAAGGAAATGGAACCTTTCTTTTTACTAAGCCATGCTACTAATGAGTCACCCAGGAAGAATGCTCCTCCACTAGTGCTTTTTCTCTCATCAACACAGTTTGCCCAATCTGCATCTGAATAGGAAGTTAACTGAAAATTCTGATTTCTGGGATACCACAGACCATAAGTCATTGTTTCTTTCAAATACCTGAATATCCTTTTGACAGCCTGCAAATGAATCTGTTTAGGTGCAGAATGATATCTTCCTACCATTCCAACATCATGCATTATGTCTGGGCGAGATGTTGTGATGTACAACAGGCTGCCTATCATTGACCTATATGAACTTTGATCAACATTAGGTGAGTCATCATCCTTGCTAATTTGCATCCAGTAACCATAGGTGTATCCACAGGTTTAGAATCTTCCATTTGAAACCTTTTCAACATTTCTCTTATATATTTTTCTTGAGAAATGAACATCCCTTCAGACCTCTGAGTAATTTGTAGACCAAGAAAAAATGACAGTTCACCTATCATAGACATTTCAAACTTAGACTCCATGGCAGAAGCAAACCATTGTACCAATTAATCCTTATTACATCCGAAGATGATGTCATCTACATAGACCAACACAATAAGAAAATCATTACCCTCTGTTTTGATATATAGATTGTTGTCTATTGTTCCTCTTTTGAACCCTTTGTCTTTGATATATGTATCCAATCTGTGATACCAAGCACGGGGGGCTTGTTTTAACCCATATAAATATTTCTTCAGCTTGCATACTAAGTCAGGCTTATCAGACAGTTCAAAACCCTATGGTTGTTCCATATAGACTTCTTCACTTAAATCTCCATTTAGAAAAGCTAATTTGACATCCATTTGATAGACTTTAAACCTTTTATGACAAGCATAGGAAAGAAATATTCTGATAGCTTCTAATCTTTCTATGGGTGCAAAAGTTTCATCAAAATCCAGTCCTTCTATTTGAGCATAGCCTTTATAGACCAATCTTGCTTTGTTCCTGACAACTTGTCCCTGCTCATTCAACTTATTCTTAAAGATCCATTTGGAACCAATGACATTTTTACCTTCAGGTCTATGAACCATCTCCCACATATTTTTTTTCTCAATCTGATCAAGTTCATCATTCATTTCTTTAAACCAATGGTCATCTTTTATTGCTTCATTAAAATTCTTGGGTTCCAGCATGGATATGAAATCTATATGTGATTGTTTGGTGTTCTTGATTAGCTTTCTCCTGGTTTGTACACCTTTGTCTTTTTCACCAATTATCTGACTTGCAAGATGATTCTTTTGAGTGATTTTGGAGGAGGAATTTGAAGTTGTATGCTGATTTGAGTCTGTCTGAGTATCTGTGTCTTCATTTGATTCAGAGTCTTCATTTTCTGATTCTTGGACCTGTTCATCTTTAACTTTAGTTGTGTCTTCTGTAGACCTCTCTTGTTGGGATTCCCTCATCAACCTTTATGTCAATACAGTCAACCATTTTATGCAGCTTCTTATTATATCATTTGTATCCTTTGTTGTTTGTAGAATACCCTAAGAAGATGCCTTCATCAGCCCTGTCATCATATTTTCCAAGGTTCTCATCATTATTCTTTATGTAACATTTACTCCCAAAGACTTTGAAGTGTTTAATTGAAGCAGGTCTCCCATACCACAGTTCATAAGGTGTCT
>ML785110.1:102929-137963 GCA_009831015.1 Picea engelmannii | reverse complement strand
GTGTGTATTTCTTCTACCCAGTAGGTTTGATCAATGTTCTTCTCATTCATCATTGACCTGGCCATTTCCTGCACTGTTCTGTTTTGCCTCTCAACTACTCCATTTTGTTGTGGAGTTCTTGGGATTGTGTATTCTCTCTTGATCCCGTGCTTACCACAGAATTTCTTGAAGTCACTTGACATAAAATCTCCTCCTCGGTCTGATCTTACTGCCCTTAACCTCTTGCCTGTTTGAGTCTTAGTTAAATCCTTCAATATTTTGAACTTCTCAAATGCTTCAGCTTTTTCCTTGGGAAAGGCAACCCAAGTAAGTCTGGAGTAATCATCAATGATCAACATGAAGTAGTTTTCTTTCCCTGTGCCTTCATGTCTTGATGGTCCACATAAATCCATATGAACTAGTTGGAGTGGTTTCTCTGTTGAAGTAAAGCTCTTGGACTTAAACTGTGTCCTGTTTAGCTTTCCTACTTGGCAAGGTTTACACATTGAATCTTGGGGCTTTGATATTCTAAGAAGATCTTTTACTGCCTCGAGATTTTTGAGTTTGATTAAGTGGTCAAAGTTTAGATGTCCAAGTCTCCTATGCCATAACCATATTTCATCATGTTTGCTTAGATGACATTCTTCTCTATTTTCTTTCAACACATATACATTATTTTTTGTCCTTATGCCTTTGGCCACCACTTGTCCTGAGTTTATAGACTTTATCTTGTAGTCCTTGGATGTGAACACCACTTCACATCCTCTATCACACATTTGAGTTACACTGAGTAGATTATGTTTCAGCCCATATACAAGTAGAACATCTTGGGATTTTCCTTTTCCATTATTTAAACTCACCATCCCTTTACCCTTTATTGTACCTGGAGCATCATTTCCAAAGGTTACGTTTCCTGATTTGCTTTCACTTAGAGATAGAAAATTACCTTTGTCTCCCATAATATGTTTGGAGCATCCACTGTCTATATACCAAGGGTTCATTTTTCTTTGAGCTGACAACACTAATCCACACTTGTCACTTTCTTTCTTTTTCCAAACCTTGACATTTTCAGGAGGGGAATTCAAATCTGGTTCATATTTCCTTAATTGACAGTCAACAGATTTATGTCCATAGTTATGAAAGATGTAGCATTCAATCTCATTGTTCAATAGGTTAAAATTATTGTTGCAACGTTGTATACTCATTGACTGTTGATTATTTCTTGACCTCCTTAGTTGCATGTCCCTAGACTTAATTTGGCAATTTGCAATCTGTGAAGGTTTGTTACTTGGCTATATCATTCTTTATTATGGCAAGTATTTATTCCTTTGAAATTTTAATTGCTCATGTCTAAGTCTTAAGGAATAATTTACAACTTTGTGACCAAAGTTAGAACAGTAGAAACAATATCCATAGAAAAGTTCTTTGTACCTAGAAAATGATTGTCTTCTTTGAGCAAATCGATTTCTTCCATGTTGATGATGTCTTTCAGTAGGGAGTGCATTATTTCTTTGTTCTACAGATTCAGTCCTGGCAACTTTTTCTTTACTCGTCCTGGGCGGCTAATTGTCTTCCTTTGTCTCTGCTAGTTTGTTGTTGTCATTGGTTGTAGATTTGACAAACTTGATGGGTTCTTCATTTCTTGGCTTACCACTACTTGATCCCTCTTCATAACCCAAACCAATTTTCAGCTTTGGATTCCTTTGCTGATTCAGAATGGTGGGTAATCCTTCCGAGGCTTTGATACTTGATAGATTCTGATTATACAAGGCTTGAAACTTCTCCATCTCTTTCCTAGTTTTTACTACTTCTTGTTCTAAGGCTTCACATCTTGCCTTCTTTTTTTATAACTGTCGTTTTAGAATGTCTTCGATTTTCTTTGCCTCTTCTAATTCCACTCTTAGTAGGACAAGGTCTTCCCCAGGTTCTTTACTGTCTTTCTCGAACTGTATCAACAATTGTCTTTGCTTACTGTTCTTAATTCTTAGTTTGTCAATCTCTTCCAGTGCACTGATCAGTTCTCCTTCCATGTCAACCACAACTTCTTCTTCATTATCATCACTTCTTGTGATGTTATTATGATAATCCTCTTTGGCCATAAGTATGAAGTCATATAATTTATCTTCAATAGAGGAGTCATTGTCTTCATCATCTGAAGGATCATCATCATTTTTTACGCAAATACTTTTCTTCTTAAAGTTATTCTCTTTAAAAAAAATTATGTGTTTGTACTTCTCCTCATCATCACATGTCTGATCCTTTCCTTTGTGGGGACATTTATTTGCAAAATGACCTATCCTACCATAGTTGAAACATTTGAAAGGCAGTTTACCTTTGTATTTTCCTGATCCCTTCTTCAGTCTCTTCACAAATTTTGCTTCAATTTCATCGGGCTCAGAATCCTCATTCTTGTCTGCTTTAAATGATGCTTCTCTGGAGGTGGGTTTATGCTTAACTATTCTCATTTCATATGCATTCAATGTTCCTAGAAGTTATCAAACTCCAAGGTTTTTAGATCATTAAGTTCTTCTATAGTAGAGATCTTCGGGTTGAACCTATCTGGGAGAGATCTAAAGATTTTCTTAACTAAATAAGGTTCCTCAATTTTTTCACCAAGTGCTTTCATTGCATTTACCATTTCTTCTACTCTCAAAAAGTATTTTCCAATAGTTTCATCTTCCTTCATCTTCAATTGTTCAAACTGTATTTTGTAGGTTTGAAGCTTGGCATCCTTTACCTTCTCATTACCTTCATAAGTGCTAATGAGTTTGTCTGACATTTCTTTGGCAGTTCCTAGGTGCATAAATTTTACGAATTCTGCTTCTACAATCCCACTCAAGATAGCATTCATAGCCTTAGCGTTGAAGCTAAATTATAGCTTGTCATATTTATTATCTAGTACAACTGGATTTACATAACCACTATCTACCACATCCTAGACATCTGCTCCTAAAGCCATTATGTAGGTTCTCATTCTCACTTTCTAGAAGGCAAAGTTTGTTCCATTGAACAGAGGGGCCTTATTGGTTGAATTTTCTTCATGGCTTAACATGTTTAAGCTCTAGGATCTACCCTTCGATAAAAGTGGCTGGCTCTGATACCAATTGTTGGAAAACTGAGAGGGGGGGTGAATCAGTTGTTACCATGCTTAAACAATTATGCTTATTTTAAACTCTTTACAAAGTACTCAATGACAATCACAATAATGTAGGGAAATAAGTAATAACACATTTAGTATCAATCACACATATGAGGCACTCAGAGACAGATATTTCCTGAGGAAACCCATAGAGGGTAAAAACCTCTTCTTCTTTATATGATAACTAATCTTTGCATTATTTACATTATCATACATATGAGCACCAAATCATAATGAGGCTACAACCTCTGTTTTGCAAGCTGCTACTTGCTGAGAGAACCAACTCTCTGGTTTCTCTAGCACCAACTAGAAGGAAGCACCAACTCCCTGGTTTCTCTAGCACCCACTAGAAGGAAGCACCAACTCCCTAAGTGTTCCAGCACCAACTGGATGGAAGCACAAACTTCCAGTAACATAGGCACCAACTTGTATAACAGAGAACAACAATTCTCCCTTGCACCACCCTGCCACCCTGGTTTCTCTGGCTGCAACCAGATGGAAGCTACAACTCCCTTTGTTTAAGCACCCACTTGAACCTCTGAGGACAACAATCCTCCCTAGCACCTCCCTACCACCCTGAAATCTAAATCTTTGCTATTAAGACTTATTACAGTGATATAAATTTCTTCAATGGATTACTTGTCTCATCACTGTTCTGCTACATTGTGCTACTCTTTCTGCATCAGTGTCTTCTTTACACTCCTTGCGCTTTCTGTTCTTTTTCCTTTTATGCTCTCTGTGACATGTCCCTTCAATGCACCATTCTCCTTTTGTGCATTTCTGTTTCTGCGCTCTTCCTCCTTCTTCACACCTCAAACACACTCAACAACCACGTCCCTTTCTTCTTTGTTCAACATTCTTATACTCTTTGTGCACCTTTTGCATGCGATCTCCTTCTTGCTCTTGCATTCTCTACCACCACCAATCTCCTCCACACTGGGGTTTTTTCTCTACTTTACTCTTCCACAATTATCCCATCTCCTATGTGCCACATTCTCTCACTCTATTCTACATCTCCTGCTCATTCAGAGTGCTCTGCCTGATCATCATGGTAACTCTTCAGCTTCTTTACCAGTTTCCCCACGCATCCATCATCACTGGGTGTTATCTCGAGATTCCTCAGCTTCTCTGGCAGTTGAGACTCTTCGTCTTCTCTGTCATAGATGAGATCATCCTTTGGAAGAAACCATCATTTGTTTCTAGCAATTACACTGTGAGGTGCAACAATAGCCCTACGATCTTTTCCAAATTCATCTGCATCGTTGAATTGACTTCATTGAATCTTGCGTTCATTTCGCCATTTCGTATTTTGGCATTTTGGTATCCTCGTGGTGAAGATTTCGTTACTCTCCAGGTACCGATCCCTGAAACTTTGAAATGGAGCTTGCCTCTTTGAGTTCTCTTCTATAGTTCTTTGACGAGGTGACCATCGGAATATAACCCCTCTCCAATCACACAAGGACTTCGATCTCCAAATCAACGGTCCTTGATCTGTAGTGTTCGGACGACTATCCTCTACCCCGGGACTTCATCCTTTGGGACTTTGGGGGAGTAATGGAGTTAAAACTCTCGAAGAAAAAACTCCCAGAGTGAGGTTAGTATTGCGTCACTCAATGACGTGTCATGACCAGAGTGGTTGTCATGTGTCACTCAAAATTGTGATTTCCAGTGGCCTGAAATGCCTAATCAACTCGACACTTGTCATTGTCTGATCGTGCCACGTGTCATAGTCTTCCACCTGTCCTTTCTAATGTGGTCTGCCACATTCTCCTCCTGGATCTATCGGCCCAGATCACTTCACGATTTCTCATATTGCGATTTTGACATTCTTGATGTGAATGTTCTTGACACTTCCAAGTCCTGGTCTGTGAAGCTCTGAAATAAATTCAGATCATCTTTTCAGTTTTTCGCACCTCGCAACTTTGGGACTCCTATGATGAGGAGTCTCGACACTTGACTCCTCCATCTCCTAGTATCTGAAACTCCAGTATCCAAAACTGTCTCCTGGTTTCAGGATTTCGACGTTTCACATTTTGCAATTCCGGGACTCCTGTGGTGAAGTGTTTTGACACTTCAACTCCCGGTATCTGGAACTGTCTCCTGCTTTCGAGATTTTGGCGTTTCACATTTCATGATACCGGGATTCCTATGGTGAAGTGTTTTGACACTTCAACTCCCGGTATTCGGGACTCCGAAATAGAGTTATTTCCCGGTCCGTAAAACTCTTATTCATGTGCCTCTTTCGGGATTTCAGGATTTCAGATTTCACAACTCTTGAACTCCTATGTTGAAGAGTCTCAACTCTTGACTTCTCAATCTCCTGGTATCCTAAACTCCGAAATGGAGTCGGATCAGCGTATTCTGGCATTTTGCATTTCTCCATTTCGACATTCTTGTCATGAGTTTCTTCCTTGACTCCTCCAATGCCCAGTATCCGAAACTCCAAAGTGGAGTTTATGCTTCTGATATTTCCATGCAATTATCCCTACACTGCTAATATTCCTTGCCTGCCTGTTTTCCATCAAATAAACAAGCACACTCTTGCACTCTTCGTGCACCTCTGCACTATCTCTTTTGAGCTTACGTTGTCCCTATTTTTCCATCGCTGCATACTCTGATCTTGCCATTAATGACAAGCACATCTACCTAAAAACATGCCAACATTAAGCCCTAAATAGTGGCACATTACCCCTTAATTGGGGCATATTACATTAGTAACTTTATTTTATTTATGTTATCTTGGGTCCATTAGTTGTAATTGTACCTCGTAGTCTCCTATATATACCAAGGAGACCTTTTCATTTGGAATCATCTTGTATTGGAAAATTTATGTGGTGTATAAGGAGGTTGCCCCCTTGAAGAGGCTTATTATCTGAAATTGTATCTTTTTCAAGGTGTTGAGTACTTATTATGAGGTTTTTCTATTCTATCTTGATATTTAGTTTTTAACATTTGGTATCAGAGCTCAAGGTCTTGGGGATTCGCTGCTACATCCGAGACACCTTGCAATTTTCGTTATAATTTTTTTTTATGATATTTCAGAAGGAACCCCTTGGAATATATTTAGTATATGGTTCAAGGTATATTGGGTTCAAATTTCATCTTCCGAGGCCTTATACTTTCAGAGATATAACCTATGTAAGATAAGGTTTTGGAATCATCCTGAATTTATTCATCGAAAATTTTTCTCTATGAAATTTTTTCTATAACGTTTCAGACTCTAAAATCCGGAGGATATTCACATAAATTATTAAGGTATCTGTGATAAGAATATTATCTTCTGGGTCATCTTACATTTGTAGATACACCCTGCAGAATATAGGGTATCTGACTAGTCCTATTGACTAGTCTCAATAAGGTGTTCCGGGTAAAAAAATCCTAAATTATTCCTCGAGTATCAAAATTGAGTGAGACTAGTTGCATTGGATAGTGGATAGTCTGTAGTATTTCTGGTACAATTTTCAGAATTTTATATCAATTATTTTGTGGGGCACTCTATACAAGTGAGATCTCCTAGAAATGCCAAAAATCAACAAGTTGTGGGGAAGTTACTGTAAATTCCACTTGGCACATCTAGTTTTTTGATCAAACCTGTGGAATTTCAGAGAACTATAAAAATAAATTTTCATATCTAGAAGGGCTGAAATTTTGGAATACAATGAAAGAAAGATTTTCTAGCTGAACCACCTCAAAATCAAGGTTTAAAGTGATACTTCCTCAACATGCCACCAAAAAAGGGAAATTCTACACCAAATAATTCTCCAGACAGTCCTACTTAGACTCTTGATGAAGGTGAAGAAATGTGTAGGGACATAAATGATTTACAAAAGAAGCCAATAACAAAAGATGAACTACAAGGGATGATGGATTCAACAGAAGCTAAGTTGGAGGCAATAATGGATACTAATATGGATGGTTTAAAAAGGGAGATCATGGAAGGATTGAAAAATTTCCTAGTAGAGAGGAAACCTGAAAGTGAAAATGTATCCCATGAAATTCATGATGAGGACACAAGGAAGATGAATCAAGAATGGAGAAATTCTAACTTTGGGTTGAAGACAAACCACTTTCCTAAGATTGATATGAGGAAGTTTGATGGCAAGGACCCAATCACATGGATACTTCAAATGGAGAAATTATTTGATCTACATAATGTGCCACATACATAAAAGGTACAGATTGCTTCTTTATATTTAGAACCCAATCAATTTGTGTGGTATCGATGGATTTTTTCTCGCAAATCACTCATCACTTGGAAAATTTTCACGGAATAAATGATAGCACACTATGAGGATACAAGGAGAAATACCTTCTTTAGCCAATTGATAAATCTCAAGAAAAAGGGTTCAGTTACAGAGCACATTGAGAACTTCCAAAGATTGAATATAAAGGTAACAAATATTCCAGAAGAGCACTTGATTAATGTATTCATAGGAAATTTAAGGGATAATATTCAACATGAGGTTCACCTTTGGGAACCCAAATCATTGGAGAATACATTTAGGGTGGCAAGAAATGTTGAAAGTAAAAATATGGCTATGGCTACTAGAAGGACCACTCCTAATATCTATCGAGAGAATAATGATACTTATTCTAAAAAACCTCAACCTACAAGGTTGACACCTCAACAATTGGAGGAAAGAAAAGAAAAAGGTTTATGCTTTAATTGTGAAAACAAGTACAGTAAGGGACATAAGTGTGGTGAGAAGAAATTATTCTACATAGGTTGTGAAGAGGAAGAAGAACAAGAACAATAACAAGAACCATCTCAACATGAAAACGCAGGCCCGATTTCTTATGAAGAGTTGACTCCCATGATATTGTGTACTGTATTGTCTGGAATTATCACTCCTCAAACCCTCAAGATCAAAGGATATATCAAAAAGAAAAAGGTAATAGTCCTAATTGATTCTGGTAGTACTCATAATTTCATTCACTATAAATTAGCCAAAGCTCTCAATTTCTTTGTATATCCAACACCAGAGTTTCAAGTAATGATTATAGATGGAGGAAGTATCAATTTCTCAGGAAAATGAAATAAGATCAATCTTACTATTGGGGAATATATAACGAATAGTCCAATTATTTCTATACCCATGGGTGGTGCTGATGTCATACTAGGAATCCAATGGTTACAATCATTAGGAACACTAGCTTTTAATTTTCAAGAACTTTTCATCAAATTTTCATTGGAAGGAAAAGAAATTGAGTTAAGAGGTATCACAGGTGTTATAACCCTATATTTAATAGGATCAACTGGTTACTGGAGATTTTTACTCTTGATGTAGTTTGTTTGGAAATAATATTTCATTCTTGCAAATTACTTTCAAAAATAAAGAAAAGAAAAGATAGAAAAAAAGAAAAGAAAAATAAAAGAAAAGAAAGAAAATAAAAAGAATAAAAGAGGGCATAAAAGAAAATGGATAAAATCCCCATGCAATAATAATGACTTGATCCATACAGTTTAATCATGGTCAGGTCTTTTAAATTTATTTTTATAGGTTTAGTGAATAAGACTTGGCTAAACTGTTTAATCTTAGCCAAGTAGATAGGTTAGTTAGTGAATAAATTTGACCAAACTGTTTAAACTTGGTCAAATATCCCTAGGATAAAGTAATTTCTTAGTCCAACAGTTTAATCTGATCTAAATGTGTAGGTAGGTAGGATAGAACATAGGCTAGCTAGTTTTTCTTCAATAAAACATGCATGATGATTGATGAAAATTCATGATTTGGATGTTTGAAGTGTGTTTCCTAACCCCATGGTGACAAAATGAAAGGGAAGCGGTGCAAAACCCAAAAAGGAACACTATCCTAAGTTTTCGTTGTGTATTTTGATTCATGATCAGAGATTAAGGAGTGCACACAGATCTATGGTGGATCCATCAACGCTGAGATTTGCGATTGACAGGAAATTCCATACCCCCTCGACCGTTCTACCTTTANTGGAGAATAAATAGCATGCATAGATCTATGGTTGATCTAGCGACGCTTAGATCTATAACCAACAACAGATTTCAGACCCCCTCGACAGTTCTACTTTTAACGGTGGGGGGGGGGTCCGATATGGGCGGTTTTCCCTAGTGGGCTCCTTTCTATCATGTTACCAATCCATTACATTAGACCCCCTCCACTCCAAACCATTTAATACCTACCCCCCTCCGACATACTGCCATACTGGCATTCCTATACCACCACCACCTCATGATGTCACGTCCCACTGTCTCCTCTTATAAGTCCCATCTCATTACTTTGCCAAAGTATTCCCCTCCATTCACCTATCATAGGTCACATCCCTTTCGCCTATCTTCCAGTCACCGCCCTCCACGTCACCCTGGCACACCTATCACCCGTCCTTCACTTGCCACCTCATATCCCAAGTGATCCATTGGCCATTTATTACAGTCTAACATATCCGTTAGTCTGTTGACCTGTCCCCTGTGCCCAACGGATACCCGTTCGCCCAAAGTTAACCCCGTTTCCACCATTTGCGCATTGTTCACTTTCTCTGCACACCATAAACTCATTTTACCTCACTGTTTCATTCAACGATCCAGCCATAACCATTACCCAGTAACATTTTTTGTTTCAATTGCAGGTACCTTTGAAGTGATGGCGCCAAAATCCAAAAAATCAGAGGTCAAGGAAAATCCATTCCTCCCGCCTCATATTGATATCGATCAGATCCCACTAGCCTATAAAGACTACCTGATCTCAGAGACCAGGTGCGAATTTGATCTTATCGAATTGCATTCCTGGTTTAGGGACACTTTCCTGGATCAAAGTGACGAGATTGGGCTCTAGGAATCCAATCTCCCCCTGTATTGTTTTCCCCAAGTCCACCATTTTCCCGAGTTCACCCTCAAGTGTTAGGCGCATTACCTTCCTGATTAGAGAGCCATTTTTTCATCGTCTAGAGAAACCCTTTTCACTATCACACCCAAGTCCATTAATCAAATTATGCAAATATCCAGAGCCGAATTTGCCTCTCCTTTCACCCTTGAAGTTCTAACTGAAAAGTACTAAAATCTGTCTTTTCCCCAAAAAGCTCAGATTTTTGAGCTTTTCCTCCCATAAGATGCTCAATTCCCCAAGAAAAATCCCCCTTACCATTCCTCCATGTTTTCAGAAAATGGAAACCAAGTCATTATATCATTATGTTGTCTGCTCGGTTACTTATCATACGAATGGGTGGATGAGCCCATATTGGGTTACCTATCCATTTTGGCTGCCGAAGAAAAATCCACCACCCAGTTCGACTACAACAGTTTTCTAGCCGAGAACATGCATGAGAATATTTTCAAATTTCCCATAGAGGGAATGTTATAGTATTCTTCAATACTGGCTTACATGTTCATGTTCTTTCAAGTAGATAAGTTCTCGTTCACCATGCAGAAAATGGACCAAGACGAAAAACCACAGCCTGGCACCTCTTGGACTTCGCTACTCAGAAGAAACTCCACAGTGTTTAATTTCAAGCAATTTAGTGAGTATTTTTATGACACAGTGGTAAGCATGCTCACTAGTAGACCAGATCCAAGAATAAATGAGGAGATCCAAAGAATGTTACACCTCTCAAACCTCGCCAAGACTGGAGATTGGTATCTGTATCATAATCACACATAATTCATAATTTATGGATGTCATTTGGCCCCTTATAAACTTCCCAGATATGTTTCGGTTAGGATATTTTCCTTGGAATACATCAGGCAAATGATCAATTCAGATGACATACATTTTTTGTTTTTGAAGAAGAAACAATAGTTGAGTATTAAGGGGCAGATAGGATCCTTTATTTGCAACAGTCGAGCCGATAGGGAAGAGGCAAACAAACTATTAAAGGAAATGAAGTTCAACACAAGCTTCTTGTGTCACTATGATTTGTGTGGGATAATTGCAGAGATGAGGTTGAAGAATAAAAGTTCTCCATATGCTCATGCACTCAAACCAGAGATTGAGAAATTTGAAAACCAGGCAGAGTGGGAGGTAAACACTTTGGAAGACACAGAACCACAACCCACTCCATATGTCATCTCACAAACAATTACACTACAGATACTCAAGGAGAAAACACCTAGAAAGGACACCTCGCCTTCAGTCACCGAAGTGTCAGAAGAGGATTTCCAGGTGTATAAGAAAATTCCTAAGACCGCTCAAACTATTGACAGGTCTAGAGAGGAAGAGACCCAGTTCATCGCAGTAGCCAAAGGGGAGAATTCATTACCTTTCTCAAGCAGTCATCAGATGATGTCTGCTTCTTCCTCAAAGAAGCAGACTGTTACCACTATGATTACCCAACCTTCACTAGGATCTACAAAAATGAGCATTTTTGAAAAGTATGATTTGATTAAGAAGAAAAATGAGATGTTGACCAACAACACCTATTCTCAGTTCTGGGAGCAAACGTCCACAAAAAAACATAGATTGTTATCATATTTTGATATAGAGAAGGGGAGAATGCACATTGCATTTTTCCAGGCACAAGTTCCCCATCCAAAGGAAATCACTGATTACAAGAGGGAAACACTTGAGTTTAACAACAAAGATGTACATCAAGCTGATTAGATGGATTTACACAGGCAGACTGGAGAAATGGTTTTCTCAACATTGGCAAATGCTTCCGCTATTGTTGCCAAATTACAAGTTTCTCTGGACAATGTTTAGACCCAATTAAGGATGGAGAAAATATCATCCTTTGCAAAGGATGAGAAGATTAAGTCCTTAGAAGAATTGGTGCTCAAAATTGGGTATGACCCCTCAAATGTGAAAGCAACTGAGGATATGCTCAAGAAAAATAATGCTAACATAGCATCTCTGAGGAAGAAACTAAAAATGCCACCTACAGAAGACTCACAGGCCAAAGAGATGGTTGAGACATAAGGTGAAAAGGAAGAGATGCTAAATTTGATCATGGAACAAAATGCACATATAAAAGATATGGAAGCATAGTTGGAGAGGTTAGTAAAGGAGAAGGAACATGCGACACCCATGGAAGTCATCCCACTGAGTTCAGTTCCCCTCACATAAGTTAGCACAGTAAAAGCATCAACAACCACCACATCATAACTTCCATCATCCACGCCACTGAAATCTCTGGACAAATCTGTAGAGCTAGCAAAATCAATGGAGGAGATGACCCTACAAGGAACAGAAAATCAATAGACTAAACAAAGAGATTGAGAATATCCAGAAGCCCAAGTCTTCCTACTAGACAAGCTACAACATTGAGAGGCAAACATCAGAAAATCTCAAGCAGGAAATACAGCAGCTGCAAAAGCAAACAGTGGCGGGAAAAACACTAGCAGAAGCTAAGGAGAACATTTGTATGGATATATCCAAATCCATAAATGAAATATGGACCATGGTGCAAATCATGTTTGAACAAAATGAACTGGTTTTGACTAGCATACAGACCATCGACAAGATAAAAGGAGAGCTAGGGGAAATTCCCACAGAAGCTAATGAAATCATTAAGTTTCTTGATTCAAAAACTAGGGAAGAGATGGAAGACTTGAAGATTGAAGACATAACATAAACTATCCTCGAGGTCAAAAGAGTTTTGACCAAAAGAGGATTAATGTTGTAGCTGGAGGAGAAAGTCCAGTACATGGATATCGGGGTTCAAAGATTCTTCAGGAAGATTGATGTTTTGTAGAAGAAATGTCTTCCTAGTTTATTGGTTCTAAATGATAAGCTAATGACCCTTTCTCACTACAAATAGAAGATTACCACGGTGGCCAAGGACAATTCCAAGTTTTCAGGAATTCAGGGTAGCATAACATGCAAGGAATTTCTAGAAACTTTGCAGCTGCACCTCAGTATCAAGCACAAAATCAAATATATTTTCATCACCAAGACGACTTTTGCCAAATATACATAAATGGATGGAATTTATCAAATATTGCTCAAAGTCACCATTCCCAGTTAGCAAAGATGGGAGGACCTTTGCAATTTGATCGAATGAGAGATGAGTTGTACCATCTGAGTCATCATGCAGAGAAGTCAAAGTCACGTGAATGATTCACCAACGACCTTCCCCAAAATCAACATGAAGGATACAACAGATCATCATCAGTTCCTATATTTTTGTATCTTGTTATCTAGTTAGTTAGATTTAGAATCTGCCATGTCCTGATCATTAATGACAGGGTCATTTGTAATTTTTGTTATAAATACTTCAAACTTCGAAGTACTGAGGGTTGATCTTTATGCCCAAGAAATTTGTAAGCACTGTAATTTTTTATCAGAGATCTACTAGCAATAAAAGGACATTTCACAGGATTCCTGCATGTTAGCTGTTGGTGATGTTTTCTTCTCTCAGTTGAATGGTTTTTCCTATCTTCATAATCGCTTATGTTTTCTATATCTGATCGTTTAAAAGAAGTTGAAGTTGCAGAATTTATCTTTGTATACTCTGTTTCTGGCTTTTAAAGATATACATGTTTATCTTCTAATGTTATGATTAAGAAATTCTTAAATGCTTCTTGGTCATAATTGATTATCTCATCTTTTCTGCTATCCATCATTTAATTCTAAAGAATCTAACAGTTGCATTATCCCGCCTTGTGAAAACACCTTATAAAATTTGTACGTCGATCTCAAGATTTATAAAACAGACCCCATATCCCAATGGATGCGTAAGCGATATTTCATCCACTTTTATAAAAACAAACAACACAATCTCATTTATTTAACTAGCCTAACATCTAAAGTCTAAAACAAAGTTAAATTTTACAAAGAGATCCCTCTCTGAAACTGGAAGGGCTAGATCCCAGTTTCGAAGTGGTTGGATAAAGCTACCTCTAGTAAATTTCTTCTACCTAGTGACAACCTCTGGTAATTTACATAGTGATAACATAAGTGGCGACCATACTAGGGAATTGAACAAACTTTATATATCCTATGATTTATTTTCCCTAGACAAATAAAACTTTATTTCTGAACGAATCATAAAGTCTAAGATTACATAGAGATAATGTTTAAAGGTTGTTAAAGTTTGTATATATTAGTTAAAAGTTTCTAAAAATAAAATAAAAATTAAACATTCTAGCTCCTAAAAGAGTTTTCACTAGATCTCATCCAGACCCAGAACCTGCAATAGCAATAGACAATCCCAAAAAATTACTCAGAAAGAAAAATGATGTAGAGAGTTTCGGGAGTCATAGTCCATTGCATAGGTCCCCTTCTCTCCCGGAGAAGTTGGTTTCCCTTCAATATCTCGAGTTTGACATATCTTTTTAGCAAAGACTTTTCAGAATAGAATCTGACATCTTTGTGAGTGAAACAGTTTTAGATCAAACTATCCTCCAACCCAGGACCCCTGAAATACTTTCTCCCAGAGCTGACGTTGATCAATGATTTCTCCAGGAATTTGACAAGATAGAAGATCTAATTGCAAATATTGATCAAGCCTTAGACAAATCTCACTTTCAACAGTCAGTCAAACTTTCTTCCTTGACTATTGTCGTAGCTTATGTTAAACCTAAACCAGTTCATTCATCTCCTCCCAGCCCTTCATCTTCCACATCTTTTGTCACCTCCCCTCCAATCACACAGGTTGTTGTTCAGCCTCCTCCACCAATCATGGAAACAAGATATGATCCATTGGTGTTGGTTTCTCCTTTACATGCCATGCCTCAAGATTATCAAACTAGACTCCCTTAGTATGATAGTATTGGTCGTTTGAATGCACAACAACATGTTGAAAAAATGAATGATTATTTTGATTTGCAGTAAGTAGATGAAGCTGATGTGAAGATGAGACTATTTGCATAGAGTCTAACTGGGGAAGTCAAAATGTGGTTCAAAACCTTACATATTGCTTCCATAATTGACATTGCTTCTTTTCATCGAAGTTTCCTTGACAGGTGGGAGGTAAAGAAAAATCCTCTCCAGATCTTATCAGAATATGAGAATATCAGAAGGAACCAAGGAGAGACAGTGCAGGATTACTGCACCCATTTCAATAATCTATACAATGCAATTCCAACTGATATCAAACCACCTCAAGGTTTGGCATTGAAAAAATTCCCCGATGGATTTGACGCTAACATGTCATATTAGCTAAGGGAAATAAACTTTGCTACTCTGGAAGACATTCATAAAAGTGTTGTTAGTGTGGAAGAAAATCTTTTAGCTAGAAGAGCCAGGCAAATAACATAAAGGAGGGTCATAATTAAGGAAGAGCCTTCCACTTCCTCTTCATATGCCAAACTATATTCTCTAGCCAGAGCTATGGAGAGAATGATGGAGAGGCTTACTATGACTGACATAAATCCACCCAAGGAAAACCAAGCTACTCCTCAGATTCAGAATCTCAACTTCACAATAAATCCTCTCCAAATCAGGCAGAGAGATCTGAGGGATCAACGAGAATAGAGGGGGCCTGATCATTAGATTAGACCACCCCTCTAGGAAAATTATGCTGATGAAGGTGAGGAGATAATCGAAGAATTGGATGATACTCATATAAACCTCATGGGAGTTCATGATGATGAATTCATTTTTCTTACTCAAGAAGAGCATGCGATTTTCCTCCTTTCACAAACAAAGGTAAACGAGGAAGCATAGGAGACAGAACAACAAGCCTTTGAAAATGTTGTAATGGAGGTACACAGGAAGTATAAAATGAGAAGCAATAAGGCAAATGAAAACCCTCCTAAGAAGGTTGTTGAAACAAAGAAGTCTACTAAAACAAAGAGAATAGTTGAAACCAAGAAAACCTCATAATCCTCTCCCAAGAAAGTCCCTGAGTGGAATAATGTTGAATCTCCTACAAAAATAACTCCCGAGATTTACAAAGAGAAAAGCAGACTAAAGTTTCATCAACTAGTCAACCAAGTGCCCCTGCTCATAGAACCCAGATAGATAAACTAGAAGTGAAAAACCTAAGCAAAACTTTCACTACTTTCAGACTTGAAGGGGAACTAGCTAAACTGAAGATTCCTATTCCCCTCTCTGGGTTGATGAGAAAGAATGCTTATAGGTCACAAGTGATTAAATATTTGATAATCAAACCAAAGATAGGTATGAAGTCCTTGAATGTCCAATCTGCAAATCACTCAGACATGGTAAATCTTGCCGATGACCAACTAGAGCTCCTTTTTGGTCCTGAAGTTGATGGTCAAACTGATAATGGAGTCGTGGCCCCTTTTTACATTAGCCTAAATATCCACGACTTGATATTACAAAAAACTATTATGCATTTGGGTGCCTCTCACAACCTGATGCCCAAAGCTGTGATGGAAAAGTTGGGACTTGAGGTCACCAGACCCTACAAGGATTTGCGTTCTTTTGACTCTATCAAGGTCAAATGCATAGGGATAATTAAGGATTTATGCATCACCTTAGCTCAAATCCCAGCAAAGAGTATGGTAATGGATATAGTAGTTGCAGACATTCCCCCAAAATATGGTATGTTACTGTCAAGATCATGGGGAGCTAAGATGAAAGGAACCCTGCAGCTAGATATGTCCTACGCCACCATCTTGGTATTTGGACAACAAAGAAGGTTGTACAGAGAAACCATGATGAAATATATGGTCAGCATTCAGGAAAATCTGCATAATTACCCACTATACTCTGCACACTTTGATATATATTCTTTCATTCTATACAATGATGGTGACTTGGAAGAGAAAATCTTTCAGCTGGAAGATGACACACATGACTCGAAAGAGGAGAAAGCAATCACTAAGGCAAGAAATGATGAAATTGTGGAAAGTGAGGAACTGGTAGAAGATTTTTGGAGCATGGATTTCGATGGTGCAGTGAGTAAAGAGGGAGCTAGAGTTGGAGTTTGGTTACATAATCACAAATCAAGGTATTCAGAGAGCCATTCTTACAAACTAAATTTCCAATGCACTAACAACATAGCTGAGTACGAAGATTTGATGCTCGGCCTGAAACTACTGAAGAAAGTTGGTGCCAAACAAATTATGGTAAGGGGTGATTTTGAACTGATTATTAAGCAAATCAAAGGTGAGTATGTAGCTAAACATCCAAGACTTAGAGATTATAGGAATGATGTTTTGGATGCTCTTCAATGTTTTACTGAAATCGATTTGCAGGTAATGCCTAGAAGACAAAACATATTAGCAGATGGGTTGGCTACATCAACAACTACAAGAAAAATACCCTTCCATCCCACTCGCAAATACACGGTGGAACTAAAGTGTAGACCAACCATTCCAGACAACATTAGGTACTGCTAGGTATTCGGGAATGATGATCAAATTGAAGACTTCCTACAATGTAAGAATGAGTTCGAATGTACAAATATAGATTTAGAAAATGATGATGTAAATAAATCTGTTTCTGAAACTGGTAGTGTAAATAACGTAGATTTCGAAGAGTTGAATGAAAATAAAGTAGATGTAGATGAATTGAATGAAAATGAGATAGATTATGGTATTCTACAGTTGAAAAATAATGTGTTACCTAGAGGTTTAGTTCCACTGGAAGACTTGTTCGATTTTAACGATGTAGCCAAAAAACCAAAAATTGAAGCTAGTGGTAAAGAGGTCGAAGAGTGCAACATAGGATCAGAAGAAAAAACCAATATGATAAAAATTTATAAATCTATGCCCCTTAAGAAAAAACACAAATACATTGAAATTTGTAAGGAATATGTAGATGTGTTTTCTTGAGGTTACGAGGACTTAAAATTCTATGACACAAGTATCATACAACATCGGATTCCCATAAAAGAAGAACAAAAACCTTTCAGGCAGAAACTTAGGAGAATCAATCCCAAGTTTCTTCCCTTGATAGAGAAAGAAATCAAAAACATGTATGATGAAAAAATTATAGTCCCCTTGAGATTTTCCAAATGGGTTTCTAACCTAATGCCTACTAGGAAGAAAAATGGCTAGATCAGACTTTGCATAGATTTCATAAATCTGAACAAAGTCTCCCTCAAAGACAATTACCCTTTGCCCAAAATGGACCACATTTTACAAAAGGTAGTTGGGGCCAGTAGGATCTCCTTACTAGATGGTTTCTCAGGCTACAACCAAGTCCTTTTCCACCCAGAAGATCAAGAGAAGACAACATCTACCACACCTTGGGGAACCTTCATGTATGTGAAGATGCCCTTTGGCTTGATGAACGTTGGTGCCACTTTTCAAAGGGCAATGGATATTTCTTTTGTGGATGAAATTGGAAGATTTATAGTCATATATCTGAATGATGTGACTGTATACTCCCAATATGACGAAGAACACTTACAACATCTCAGACACATGTTTGAGAAGTGCATAAAATTTGGGATTTCGTTAAACCCAAAGAAGTGTGTTTTTGGTTTAGAGGAAGGAAAGATGTTGGGACACATAATATCTAAAGATGGAATTAAAATAGATCCCAATAGGATAGAATCCATCTAGAGGGTGGAACACCCTAGGAACATCAAAGAGCTACAATCATTCATCGACAAATTAAATTTCTTTAGAAGGTGTTGATGGGGCCTAAATCCCCTGATTCAATAGCAGTAACCAAACCCACCATCGAGGCCCAATTAGACTCTTCAATGTTTGGAGTGGAATGGTTCTCTAGATATTGCGATCTGGCCAAATGATCAATGGGCTTTGTGTTTTCTGGTGAAGGCTCTTCCTTCTGTTCGGACAGTTCCTTTTCTATATTTCTCTTGGGTGGGGCTGATACGAGAGAGGAAAGCCAGTATAAACCAACTTGACAAATAACATGATAGAGGTTTTAACTAGAGGGAAGAGGTTGAGCTTGGGATAACCTGTTGCTCAAACATGTAGACAGTGATTCTATGCCATGGGGCCTAGTACTAATACATTAACCAAATGAGCATCCAATTACTGTCTGAGAAAGAAAAAAAAACTAATTTAACAGAAGAAAACACATAAGTAATCAAGATCATGGTAAGAAAAATAATTCATCTACCATAACATTCATCAAATAACAACACAACGATTTATTCTCATCATTAAAGAAAAGAACATCAAGACATTGCACCAGATAACTTGACAACAAAATTAATTGCTCTTACTCATTTATTGCATCATTCATGGAACATGAAAGGAAGTAATTCTTCTCCAACTCCAATCACATACATCTAATAAAAATAACTTATCTTTGGCCCAGAAGGACTTCTCAATTCACTACAGTCTCAAAATCATTATCAACAACCAAAAAAGGGGGAGTTCTTACAACAACCATCAACCCTTTACTCATCGGTCGATGTCTCTATTTATAATCTAAATTTCAACTGTAATTAATGGATAAATACAATTTAGGATAAACAAATATTACCACGTAGAGTGGTCATCCAATAGTTTCTTTCAAAAGTCCACCTAAGAAGCCTCTTGAAAAGGGTGGCTTCTTTCATATTCAGACCAACTAATAAAAAAAAATTCACAGGTTTGAGCCCATGGGAACCTGTGTTGTTCCATAGGGGTAGCATATGCTCCTCTGATTTCTACTGCATGTGCCTGGTATTTACTAAACTGGAGCTCAATAGTTGCAACATGGATTGAGCTCGGATCGTGTGAGCTATGGATTATTGCACTTGTCCCAGCGTCACGTCAATGATTTTCTCATTCATCGGCCTATAGAAATTTTTGTTTCATGTGTATCTCGAACATGTCGCTTGGGTCAAGAAACTGATTGGGATCATTGTTCTTAGAAAAACTAGAATCCTTCATTGCACCGGTGATCTAGCTATTGTGTTCCTTTTGATTCTTTAGGCGAGGCCACCGGGTAAGCTTTGTTCAAATAATTGGGGAATATTCTTTCCTATAATCAAGACAAAAATCTTTTAATGATCTGAGCAACTTGTGATAAGACATAAATAAATATGATAAGACTAACATGTACCTACGTAGCACACTAATCTTAGTCATTTAATACTTACTTGATCTCCGTCGCTCCTTGGAATGACCTGTGATGACCTAGCCAAAGCCGCTGCTCCTTTTGATTAAGATGAATTATGTCAGCGTATCATGAAGTGGCAAATCAAGTATGGGATTCGTGAGCAACTTAAATCATCATAGTGATTTTTTGACCTTTGGTGCTGAAAAGAGACATCGAAGGTGAGTGTGTGCACGCATACTACCCAGAAGGTTGGACACCATGAAAGGAAAGCCATTAAATGCCTCCAGAATCCATATTACCAAGTGTGAAAAAAATCATTCGTTAAATAGCGGGGGGGGATGGAAAAAGATCAGAAGGAATGTACCAGATGTTCTCTGTAACTTCGATCGATGACGTTTACATGCTTTGGATTGCATCCGTCAAATAGTTGTGGTGCGTAGAGTCCATAAACACCATTTCATAA
This sequence comes from Picea engelmannii, assembly GCA_009831015.1. NCBI lineage: Eukaryota > Viridiplantae > Streptophyta > Pinopsida > Pinales > Pinaceae > Picea > Picea engelmannii. Next base: position 117,544 of record ML785110.1, on the reverse strand, counting down.
TGCGCGAGTGCGGTACAAACATGCTATGATTCACTCCATCTTTTCTATAAATACTAGGAGTTCTATGGGAAATCCTATGCTTACACCAAGCATATATTCTCTGGAATTTCGGTTTGGAAAATTTATCTAGGTGAATTTCTACGTAGGCATCCTCTGCCACCCGTGGATGAGTGGGCTGCTACACTGATACGAAATGGGATCTCCTCTAGACATGGGATGGGGTCCATGGGGTAGTCGTAGTGTTAGGTGTGAACCCCAACATGCCTGGGATTCCTTTGGGTCAGCTTCTCATATTTTTTAAAGCTTAATAGGAGGTGGAGGTTCTGGCTCAGAAATGGTGTCGGCTTCCTCAATGGAGATTGAAGCTGAAATGGGTGTGTCTGAGGAAGGTACACTTGTAAACGTGCCTTCTCAAGAGCCGAAACATGAAGAAAAGGGAGGCCTAGAAAGGATATGGCCAGAAGGGAGGAGACCTACCTTTTGACTGAGCTAAGCACATGTCCAGCTGTCGAGGAGCTTGTGGAACTTCCTCGTTTGTTGGAGCCAGTTGGGATTATAAACAGAGGAGATGGGAGCTGAAAGGGAAGGTAAAGAGCATCAGGTCCTTGCATTGAGAGTTCCATTTGACAGTTAGAGTGGGATAAACCCTTGATAGCCGAGCTCTACCAAGAAAACAGAGAGCTACAACATCATTTGGTGGAAAAATACCATGGGACAACATCGTCGTTGGGTTGCACAGAGAGCATGGTTTGGATTCAGAGGCAACTCCAGGAATCCCAGGATACAATTGTGCAACTATGCAAGGCACAACATGTGAAAAAAGAGAGGGACACAATGCTAGACACTAGGGATGACCTGGGCAAAAGTTCGTATGTGAGAAATACATAACGGGTGATTTTGTGCCTTACATCCTCTTGGGTGTTGCTCTGGACAAAATTTCCCCTTTTGTTCTTTCGTTGTAAAGGTATTCTTGGTTTTGCAGTCACCGGGTCGGTTGGTCATGGCCTGGCTTAGTTGTATGTAATATGAACTCGACGGGAACCTTTAATATTAAATATCAGAAGTATTTTGAATGTATTAAGCTTTCTTATGGGCATTTAATCCATGTTCCTTATCACAAATTATTAGTTCAAACACATTATTAAATATCACAATCGTTACTGTTGTACCAAGGTTTTGCTAATAAGTTTGTTCTTGTGATATGTCCGATTTTAATTGATGTTCATGAGGCATTATAAACCCTAGGCTATAAAACTAATTAATTATATATATATATATATATATATATATATATAACATCTGATGGTAGGTAAGCATCTTACTCGGGACTTCTCTCATGTCAACGTATTGAGGTTCGAAGGTCAACGATGACACTCTTACCTTTGCGCAACACTTACTATCACATGTTTCTACCCAAAACTGAATGAATCGATCTTCAGAAAAAACCCTTCCCAAGGTTTGTTTATAGGAAAGAAACATTTCATCAGTCGACGCCGATGAGGGTAGGTATTTAGCTACTTTGACTCTCCAAACAGTCTTTGTCACCATCATCTTCCATCGATGCCGAAATTCTATTGTGATTCGGGAAAAAATTTGGGTCGTCGATTCCTCGAGTAGTTGTAAAGTATTTTAGAGTTAAGATGATTCCTCGTTGTATGTTCAAGTGAACTTTTAATCAATTAAAATGTGAAACACATAAGAGAAGCGAAGGATCAGTTTCAAGCCAAGGCGAAAATGGTCAAAAGTAAACTATAGGGTGGTACCCAAAAGGAAATAGTCGCAGAACTTTTAGGGTGTGTTGAGCACTCAAAAAATGGAAATTCACTGGGTAGACGCATAATCTTTGTTCCTCTTCCCTTCCCCTCGAGGTATTACCGAACCTTAAAGAAAATATCTTCAACAATTCTTTTATTTGTATTGACCGAAGTCATTATTTTCTTCTTCTTTATTTATTTATTATTATTATTGAAAGTATTGTTTTAGGGCTTGACCATTTACTGGGAGGGCATCAGATTTCCCCCTCAGATTTTGCAACCGATAAGTACCTACCCCAATTGTCTCAGCTACTTGGAAAGGCCCAAGCCATAGGTTCTGAAACTTGGAATGTTTCCCTTTGGGTTCATTCACCCTATCCCACCTTAGTACTAAATATCCTACTTCGAAGTTCTTTTCCTTAGCTTTATGTTTATCGAACCATCTTTTCACTATCTGTTGATGAGCTAAGAATTTTGACTTAGCCTTTTCTCTTTCTTCTTCCAACATGAGCAGAGTGTATGTCCTCTACTATATGGCCGACGAGGGTTCTTCATTATAATCTCGGGCCAATTGGAGAGAGGGAAAATAAAGACCGTTTGGGAGGATGGCTTCCTGTTCGTAGACCAGAAAGTATGGGGAATTTCCTATGGCTTCTTTGGGTGTGACCCTATCATGCCATAGGGCATTATGCAGTTGATTATGCCAATTTTTTTGGTTGTCCATAACAGTCTTTTTTAGTATCCTTACAAGGTTCTCGTTGGTCGATTCTACCACACCATTTCTCTGAGGGTAATAATTTGCAGAGTACTTTATCATGATTCCTTTGTCCAGAGAAAACTCCATCAATCAGGTAGAAGAGAAGTAAACTGCATTATCAAAGACTAAAACAGATGGGACACCAAACCTCATGATCAACTGTTGTTCTATAAATTGGATTACTATTTTCTCATTTACGTGAGTCAGAGGAACGACCTTTGTCCATTTTGTGAAATAGTCGGTGGCAGTAAGAATGTACTTGTGTAATTTGGAAGAGCTAGGGAGAACTTCCCCTATGATATCTAACCCCCAATGCTCAAAAGGTCTAGAGACCATTACAGGCTGAAGTGGGATTGATTCCCTTTTTTCCTTGCCAACACTCATTTTACAGGTCTTACAATTCCTAGCATAGGTATGAGCATCTTTGAACAAACTGGGCCAATAATATTCGGCTCTCAGAATTTTATGAGCTGTAGTGTTCCTTGCAAAGTGTCCTCTAGTGGGGTCGTCATGGAGTTATGTCAGCACCCTGTCGATGTCTACTCATTCGAGACATATCAATAATACCCCATCATAGTTGATCCAGAAGAGTACCGAATTTATAAGATGATACTGTGTAAATTTCAATCTTAGGGATCTCCTGTCCTTAGGGTTGAGGTTCTTGGGACAAGCCCTGTGAGGCAAAATATAAGTCAAATCCTTGTACCAGGAGTCTCGTGTTGGGGATATGTATTCCACTTCATTGCACCATAGTTCCATTTTGTTTTCCCATCCGGAATATTCATTTTCTTGATTCTGGGCTTCGGTTGCGAGCTTACACAGACCTTGTCCTTTTACTAGTTTGGCAAGTTTTATGTCTAAATCAAATTCTTGGACTATTGCCATCCAGTTCCCTCTCCTTTCCCCCATTTATTTTTTAGTGAACAGGGATTGGACTGCAAGGTGCAACACAATCACCTTAGTGTGATTTTTTAGAATGTAGGATCTAAAATGTTTTACTTCCTTGTAGACCGCATTGGCCTGTTTATCTATGGCAGGATATTTAATCTCAACTCCTTGAATATTAGTACTCATAAAGGACACTGGGGCCTCATTGTTGTCATCATATTTTTGGGTCAAAACCACGACAATCGATTGGTCGAAGGTGAAAGTATATAGGTTAAAGACCCTATTGAAATCAGTACTTCACAACACCAGGGCTTGTGAGATGGCGTCTTTGATATTGTTGAAAGAATCTTTCCATTCATCATCCCACTTGAATTCAGAATCCTTGCGAATCATATTTTGCAAGGGCTTGATGATTTCGGCGAAGTCGGGAGTGAACTTCCTCACAAAATTGATTTGCCTGAAAAAGGACTACATGGCCTTCTTGTTATGGGGGAGCAGGAGTTGAGTTATGGCCTTACTCCTTTCAGGTTCTATGCGAATCCTTGCTTGGGATATAATATGAACTAACAACTTTCCTTCCTCGACATTGAATATAGTTTTCTTAGGGTTCAATGATATATAGTAGTTCCTGTATCTCCGAAAATCTGAGTTAAGTGTTGGATGTGTTCTTTTCTATTCCTCGAATACACCGTTACATCGTCTAAATAAAATACCACACAGTTATTGATGAGTCCCCGAAAAGCCACATCCATGGCCCTTTGAAAGGTTTCTCCTGCATTAATTAAGCCAAAGGACATGCACTTATAAGCGATGGTTCCCCATTTGGTTTGGAAGGTAGTTTTTAATCGATCTTCTTCTGAAACCAACACTTGGTTGTATCTTGAAAAGCCGTCTAGCAAGGAGAAAATATCCGAGCTTGACACGGTCTGTAGGAGTTGTTCCATTGGCAGGACATGATAATTGTCCTTTTCTGAGGCTCTGTTGAGGTTCCTAACTTCTTCCTCATTGGAACAAGATTTGCTACCCAGGAAGAATGCCTAACTTGGAAAATTATCTTTGCATCTAAAAGTTTCCTCAATTCTTGATACATGAGAGGCTCTAGGGATGGATGGTACTTTCAAAGCTTCTATTGGAAAGGATTCATTTCGGGTTTAAAAGGGATAGTGTGTTGAATGATGTGGGTGTCATACATTTTTAAATCCTTGTAGGACCATGAGAAAATGCCTTGGTATTGCCTGAATAATCTAAGGTAGGCCTTCCTCTCTTTCTTAGATATAGTTTTGTCGAGATTTACATTCTTCAGGTTCTCTGGAGAACCAATATTCACAGTTTCATGGAAGGGGCAAGAGCTACCAGTCTTCACATTTTTGGGTTCTTTAAAATGATTCTTTAGATCGAACAGACTTTCTAGATTAGTTATCCCATTGGGGATTGTGTGGGATTTCAATTTTCCAACATATTTTCCTATTCAGGGATTGGTCTCAGTTGTCTGCTCTCGGAATGCTTCATCATCTATGGCCAAGTCTTTGAAATTGTCTTGATTGGTCAAGAATTTTATGATTTTCTCATCTTCTTCAAATACCTTCCAATTGGAAATATTGTTCGGCACTGACGGTCTATAGAGAAAATCCATAGTAAATCGGGAGGCTTCATAATATTCTAAAGGAGATAGTCGGGAAGCAGTTGTCGCCAGGGAGTCGGCAAGAACATTTTTTTCTCTCAGGATTGCAGTGATATTAAAAGCGTCAATGCACTCCATTATCCTATGAACCTCTTGCTGGTAGTTCCTAAGATGAGGTGAATTACAATGAATATTATTCCTTACTTGTCTAACAATGATCTTAGAATCCCCGAAAACCTTCAATTCCTTGATACCCAAATCTATGGATTTATTTAACCCTTGTACTAGAGATTCGTATTCAACAGTATTGTTGGTACATTTTAATTCTAGCCTACAGGATAGGAAATGACGTTTACCCCTCTAATCTATGAGTATGCACCTGGATCCTGACCCTTCTTGTGATTTGTATCCATCAAAATAGAGGGTCCAAATTTGCGAACGATATTTTCTCCTTTCTCTCCCCCTGCCCGTGTTCTGTTCTCTGACCTCTTCCTCCAGAATTCCTAGCACGAGGCTCTGACAGAAGAGGGTATCTCCTATCAACATTGGGGATTCTTCTCAAAAGATCATTTTGGAGTTTTGAGTAAGCGGAACATTGGACAGGAGAGGAGAAAATTTGTCGAAGTGAGAATCACAAGAATAGTTTCCCAATATGGGGAAGTCGGTAGAGGCTGTTTCGTTTGGGGTTTCCAAATCAATGACCATATGTTTCATATATCTTTCCCTATCAATTCTTATCATGTTATTGTATCCCTTCAGTGGCAGCCAAAGGTGCGCCCATTCGGTACTGAAATATATGTTCATCTTTTCAGACCAATCTCGGCTCAGCAATAGTCCATACACCTAAGGGATGTCCACCACAATGATGTCAATGACCTGCACAAAATTAGGATGCATCGCTATCCTGATCATCACGTCTTTGAGCTCTCCCATGACCTTCACCTAGGTTCTTTCTAGTTGTATGACATGTTTATCACTTTTGAGACATACAACACCTAATTTATTACATACGACCAAGGGCATGACATTAGAGGATGCCCCCGAATCGACCAGGCAATTGTGAAGATTTCAGTTGAAGACTTCAAACATCAAAAGGAAGGGCGACACAAAAGGCCTTTCTTTCCTACCTTCCGAGCATGCATTCACGGTTGGATTGTTTTTTAAATCTATCAGGGGGAGAGTCATGTTCTGACTATTGTTTTTGGTTGGGTTTCCTACTGAATTCAAAGCTTGCAATAGGAAGTCTTTATATTGAGAAATTCTACATACGTCCATAACTGATATATTATCTTTCAGCTTCTTCAAATATTTGACTACATTATACTCTAGTTTAGGGGAATCTTGGGTGTGGATGCTTATAGGCCTTTTACTAGGGGACAAAGGCATCTTTAGGTGGTTAGGAGTTAACTTACTTTGTGAGGCCTAGGGGGTGTCGGCATCTTTCGAGCCGGGTTGGCCCTTTCTACGTGTTTGTACTGTCGATACCTCTACGGGTTGTTCTCGGGACTCAAACATGTCACCTGAAGATGCGATCACATCGAGATGCCATATCATCATGGTTGTGTCTCACAGTGGGTCAACTTATTCCTGGTCTGCACTATTCATGGTCATACTTCTTGACTGTTCGGTCAGGGAAACTTCATCCAAAAAATGACTAGCCATTAAATTCATGGCATGGACCCATTGAGGGAACTCTCTCTCCGAGTGGTTTTCTTGGTGATAAGCATAGAAAGAATCAGACGCAACATTCCCTAGGTCAATGTTTAAGTTGGCTAGGGGAGGTTCAATTTCTTTGAAGGCTGATTCCTTTTAAAGAAAGGCTTATAGGGTTTTTGGCCTTGGTTTACATCCCCTGCACTTGTTTTCATGTCTATAATCTCATTCGATAGTTTCTTGACCATGCGCTTCAAATATTCTATATCTCCATTACCTTTATCGGGAGTTTGTTCAGCCGTCTTCCCTGACAGTCTGGTCAAAAGGAGTCCTCTTCTAGGGGGAGTTTGGATTTCTTTCCTCACCTGAGAAGCCTGGCCTTCTTTACATCCTTTCATATAGAATTCTATCATATTGGCTTCTTCAAAATTTTCTGCAAGGGTTTTTTGGCAACCCTTTTAACGAACATGGAAATAGAAGCCAGGAACGCATTGGCATAAACCTCGATTTGCAATTCTTGAGTTGGTTTCTCCACAGGCTGGAATTTGTTTAGGATGGTTGTGAATCTTTGATTGAAATATTTGACCCTTTCCTTTGGGGTCATGGTGGCTGTGAACAACTCAACCATCATGGATCCCATAGTAGTTTCTTCCAAAAATTTGTCTAAAAAATCCTTTTGGAATTTAGTCCAGTTGGTTATGGATCCTACCGGCAAATCAAAATACCATGTGGAAGCCGAATTTTCAAACGTGTATGGGAAAAGTCTGCATACTACGTCTTCATATTGAATGTTCATAAGTCTGATGGTGAGTATGAATTTCTTGATGTGATCTTCGTGCAAACCGGAAGTTTCAGGATCATATTTGGGCAACAGTTTTTTCGGGTGTCGGGGAATATTATGTACTCGTCCCGACACAATGACAACGTCTCTGGCCAACCAAGGTTTGTTGTCTTGAAGTGGAAATTCTATTTCTTCCCCAGGACCATTGTTCCCTTCCATATCTTCAGAGTCGGATTCAAACTCTTCTTCTTCTGAAAATTCGTTATGTTCGGAGATGTTGTCAGCTGGCATCTTGGGTATTAGATCAAGAGGCTCTTGAATTTTGGTAATCGCAAAATCTATTAAGTCTTCGAAAGAGTGTACGGAAACTTCATCGGGAGTGATGACTACTAATATTCTTTGTTATTTTCTTCAGGGAAGGAATGGGGTGAAGGGAAACGTGCCGATTTGCTAGGCGTAGGCTCTGGTAATTCTTCTGAATTGATTCACTTCCTCGTGAGGGAGGGCATAAGGTATTTCAAGGTGAAAAGGTCCTTCCTCATAATTGGGTGAGTTATCCTCTTTGGATGTACTCGGTAATCGTGGGTTGTTTGTTGGATGACTAGCCATCCATGTGGGCCGTTATGAATATGTAGGTTGTTTGAAATATCATATAACTTATATACTTAGCCATTCATTTAGGACCTCCTTCTAGCGCCAGTTCTATTGATGGAGCCTAAATCCCCTGATTCAACAGCAGGAACCAAACCTTCCACCGAGGCCCAATTAGACTCTGCAACGTTTGGAGTGGAATGATTCTCCAGATCTTGCGATCTGGCCAAATGATCGATGGGATTTTTGTTTTATAGTGAAGGATCTTCCTTCTGTTAGGAAAATTACTTTTCTGTATTTCTCTTGGGTGGGGATGATACGAGAGAGGAAAGAAAGTATAAACCAACTTGACAAATAATAGGATAGAGATTTTAACTAGAGGGAAGAGGTCAAGCTTGGGATACCCTGCTGCTTAAACATGCAGATAGTGATTCTATGCCACAGGGCCTAGTACTAATACATTAACCAAATGAGCATCCAATTACTGTCTGAGAAAGAAAAAAAAAATTTTAACAGAACAAAACACATAAGTAATCAAGATAATGGTAACAAAAATAATTCATCTACCATAACATTCATCACATAACACCACAATGATTTATTCTCATCATTAAAGCAAAGAACATCAAGACATTGCACCAGATAACTTGACAACAAAATTAAGTGCTCTTACTCATTTACTGCATCATTCATGGAACAAGAAAGGAAGTAATTCTTCTCCAATTCCAATCACATACATCTGATAAAAATATCTTGTCTTTGGCCCAAAAGGACTTCTCAATTCACAACAGTCTCAAAATAATTATCAACAACCAAAAAAAGGGGATTTCTTACAACAACCATCAACCCTTTACTCATCAGTCGATGTCTCTATTTATAATCTAAATTTCAACTATAATTAATGGCTAAATACAATTTAGGCCAATCAAAAATTGCCACGTAGAGTGGTCATCCAATAGTTTCTTTCAACATTCCACCTGAGATGCCTCTTGAAAAGGGTGGCTTCTTTCATATTCAGACCAACTGATAAATATTTTTTCACAGGTTTGAGCCCATGGGAACCTCTGTTGTTCCATAGGGGCAACATATGCTCCTCTGATGTCTACTGCATGTGCCCAGTATTTACCAAACTAGAGTTCAGCAGTTGCAGCATGGCTCGAGCTCAGATCAGATGACCTGCGGATTGTTGCACTTGTCTTGTCGTTGCGTCGATGATTTTTCTCATTCATTGGCCTATAGAAATTTTCGTTTGGTGTGTATCTCAAACATGTCGCTTGGGTTGAGAAACTGATCGGGAGCACTGCTCTCAGAGAAACTAGAATCCTTCATTGCATCGGTGATCCATATACGACATTCCTTTTGAGTCTTTCGGAGAGGCCATCGGGTAAGATTCGTTCGGCTAATCGGGGAATATTATTTACTATAATCAAGAAAAAAATTGTTTAATGATCCGAGCAACTTGTGATAAGACATAAATAAACATTATAAGACTAATATGTACCTATGTAGCATGCTAATCTCATCCATTTAATACTTAATTGATCTCCGTTGCTCCTTGGAATGACTTGTGATGACCTAGCCGAAGATGTCTCTCCTTTTGATTAAGATTTATCATGTCAGTGTATCATGAAGTGGAAAATCAAGTACAAGATTCATGAGCGACTTCAATCGTCATAGTGATTTTTTGACCTTTGGTGCTAAAACGAGACATCAAAGGTGAGCGTGTGTGCACATACTACCTAGAAGTTCAGATGCCATAAAAGGAAAGTCATTAAATGTCTCCAAAATCCATATTACCAAGCGTGCAAAACATCATTCGTTAAATAGCGGGGGTCCTGGAAAAAGATCATAAGGAATGTACCAGATGTTCTCTATAACTTTGATCGACGAAGTTTACATGCTCTAGATTGCATTCACCTGGTGCGTTGAGTCCTTAAACACCATGTCACAATGCGTGAGTGCGGTACAAACATGCTATGATTCGCTCCTTCATATTTTCTATAAATTCTAGGAGTTCTATGGGAAATCCTATGCTTACGCTGAGCTTAGATTCTTTGGAATTTCAGTCTGAAAAATTTATCTTGGTGAAGTTCAGCATAGGCATCCTCTGCCACCCGCAGACGAGTGGGCTGCTACACTACTACGAAATGGGATCTCCTCTGGACATGGGACGGGGTCCACGGGGTAGTAGTAGTGCTAGGTGTGAACCCCAACATGCCTTTGATTCCTTTGGGTCAGCTTCTCATATTTTTGAAAGACCAATAGGAGGTGGAGGTTTTGGCTCAGAAATGGTGTTAGTTTCCTCAACGAAGATTGAAACTGAAAAGGGTGTTTTTGGGGAAGGTACACTTGTAAACGCACCTTCTCAAGAGCCGAAACCATGGAGAAAAGGGAGACCTAGAAAGGATACGGCCAGAAGGGAGGAGACCCACCTTTCGACTGAGCTTAGCACATGTCTAGCTGTCGAGGAGCTTGTGGAACTTCCTCACTTGTCAGAGCCAGTTGGGATTATCAACAGAGGAGACAAGAGCCGAAAGGGAAGGGGAAGAGCACCGGGTCCTTGTGTCGAGAGTTTTGTTTGAAAGTTAGAGCAGGCTAAAATTGCGATAGATGAGTTGTACCAAGAAAATAGAGAGATACAACATCATTTGGTGGAAAAAGAACAGGGGACAACGTCTTCGCAGGGTCACACAGGGAGCATGATTTGGCTTCAGAGGCGACTTCAGGAACCCTAGGATACAATTTTGCAACTACGCAAGGCGCAACGTGCGACGGAAGAGAGAGACACAGTGCCAGGAGCTAGTAATGACCTGGGGAAAAGTTTGTATGTGAGAAAGACATGACGAGTGATTTTGTGCCTTACATCCTTTTGGGTTTCGCTCTGGACAAAATTTCCCCTTTTGTTCTTTCGTTGTAAAGGTATTCTTGGTTTTGCAGTTACCAGGCCAATTGGTCACGACATGGCTTAGTTGTATGTAATCTGAACTCAGTGGGAACCTTTAATATTAAATATCAGAAGTATTTTAAATGTATTAAGCTTTCTTATGTGAAATTAATCCATGTTCCTTATCACAAATTATTAGTTCACACACATTATTAAATCTCGCAATCGTTACTGTTGTACCAAGGTTTTGTTAATAAGTTTCTTCTGGTGAGATGTCCGATTTTAATTGATGTTCACGTGACATTATAAACCCTGGGCCATACAACTAATTAATTATATATATATATATATATATAAAACATCCAATGGTAGGTAAGCATCTTACTCAGGACTTCTCTCATGTCAACGTATCAGGGTTCAAAGGTCGGCGGTGACACTCTTACCTTTGCGCAACACTTACTATCATGTGTTTGTACCCAAAACTGAATGAATCGATATTAAAAAAAAACCCTTCCCAAGGTTTTTTCATAGGAAAGAAACATTTCATCAGTCAACGCCGATGAGGGTCGGTATTCGACTACTTTGACTCTCCAAATGGTCTTCGCCACCATCATCTTCCATCGATGCCAAAATTCTCCCGTGAGTTGGGAAACAATCTGGGTTGTCAATTCCTCGAGTAGTTTTCAAGTATTTTAGAGTTAATATGATTCCTCCCTGTATATTCAAGTGAACTTTTAATCAATTAAAATGTGAAACATATAAGAGAAGTGAAGGATCAGTTTCAATCCAAAGAAAAAACGGTCAAAAGTAAACTACAGGATGGTACCCAAAAGGAAACAATCGCAGAAATTTTAGGGTGTGTTGAAAACTCAACAAAAGGTTCATACCCAACTTGGCCAAAATTCTTAGGAATGCCACTAATATGTTGAAAAAATACACAAAAATCAGATGGAACACCAAGTCCAAACAGTCTTTTGAACAGGTAAAACATGCACTCACCCAAGCCCCAATGTTGATCAACCCTGCTTATACCAAAGACTTTTCTCTTTTCTCTTTTTCATCTGAACACACCATCGCAGTAGTGCTGTTGCAAAAATACAATGAAGGGTATGAACAATCCATAGCATTTTTTAGCAAATCTCTGAGAGACGCTGCATTGAACTACAACATAATGGAGAAACAAGATTTTTCCCTAGTAAAGGCCATACAGGATTTCAGAGTCTATATTCTTCATGCTCACACAATTGCATACGTTCCAAACATAGTGGTAAAGGATATCCTAACTCAGGATAATCTAGATGGTAGGAGAGGAAAATGGATTGCAGTTATTCTAGAATATGACATTGAAATAAAACCTACTAAACTGATCAAAGGACATGGTTTGGCCAAACTAATGGTTGAATCTAATTTTCATGCTCTAGATATTAATTTTTTGGCTGCATTTGACGAGCATGAAGAGCAGGCGACTCCAAATGTAAAGGAGGTATTCTTAAAATATCCTTGGTACACAGACCTCATTTTTGTACTTCATAACTTACAAGCTCATCCTGGTTTGACTAAGACCAAAGCCAAATTTATTAAACTAAAAGCATTGAAATTTTGTATTCTAGAAGGTAATATTTATTGGAAAGATCCTGGTGGTATCTTTCTTAATTGCCTATTAAAGTATGAATATGACAGGGTTCTGTAGGATTTCCGTGTAGGATATTGTGGTGGACATATGAGTTGGAAGACCACATCTAACAAGATTTTGAGGGTTGGTTTCTACTGGCCTACATTGTTTGTTGATGTTCATCAAAAGGTTACTTCGTGTCATAAATGACAGGTTTTCAAAGGTAAAAGGAAGTTATTTCCTCTCCCCATGAAACCCATCTCATTTGAAGCCCCTTTCCAACAATGGGTTTTAGACTTCATTGGAGAAATACATCCGTCTTCCTCAGGCCAACACAAATGGATCCTCACAGCCACAGACTACTTCACGAAATGGATCGAGGTTGGGCCATGCAGGAAAACTACTGACTCTGTGATCATTAAATTTTTAGAAACTAATATCTTGTCTCATTTTGGATGCCCCAGAAAAATTATAGATGACAATGCAGTGGCCTTCAGATCCAAAATACTCATAGATTTTTGCAACCAATACCACATTACTTTGGGACACTCAACAACTTATTATCCTCAATGAAATGGGATAGACGAGTCCTCAAACAAAAGTTTGGTGAACATTCTTAGGAAAACACTGCAAGAAAATAAGAAATCATGGCATAATAAGTTGGTTTTCGCACTCTGGGCTGACAGAATAAGCACCAAAAGATCAATTGGCATGTCTCCATACCAATTGGTGTATGGTACTGAAGCAGTTTTTCCTCTTTCCTTAGGAGTCCCTATTATGAAACTATTGTAGGAAGTGCAAGTAGAGAAAAATGATTTCCAAAGGAGGATAAACCAAATGATCCATTTAACACATTCCATAGAAGAGGTATACAACAAAACTCAGGTCATCTAGGAGAACATCAAAAATATTTTTTATAGAAGGACTAAAGAAGATGATTTTGAGTTAGGCAACTTGGTTCTGAAATGGGATTCTAGAAATGAGGATAAGGGTAAGAATGGAAAATTTGATAGCTTATGGAAAGGAACTTACACCATTCAGGCATTCAAAGGGAATAACATATTTTTTCTCAAAAACGGTGATGGAACAGACCTTCCAGGTGGACCTATGAATGGCAGGATGATGAAGGATTATTTTCCACCATAATAAAGATATTAGAATTCTTTTTCCATTGTACATACCATTTTTTGTTTTTACATTCAGGTTGTGTGTGGATGATATTGATCAGATGGTTGAAGCCTACAGAGAAGGCCCTAAGCCACTAACCAGTGCCACCAAAAAAATCTCAAAATAAAAAATAAATCAAACAACAGAAATAAGCTATGGAGAAAATTTTTACAGACATTAGGGAACAGGTTCTTGGCACCTCGCAAGGAGAGAACAATCCCCAGGTGGAGCCACTATTATAACCCTATATTTCATAAGATCAACTAGTGACTGGAGAATTTTACTCTTGATGTAGTTTGTTTGGAAATAATATTTCATTCTTGCAAATTATTTTCAAAAATAAGGAAAATAAAAGATAGAAAAAAAGAAAAGAAAAGAAAGAAAAGAAAAAGAATAAAAGAGGGCATAAAAGAAAATGGATAAAAACCCCATGCAATAATAATGACTTGATCCATACAGTTTAATCATGGTCAGGTCTTTTAAATTTATGTTGATAGGCTTAGTGAATAAGACTTGGCTAAACTGTTTAATCTTAGCCAAGTAGATAGGTTAGTTAGTGAATACATTTGACCAAACTGTTTAAACTTGGTCAAATATCCCTAGGATAGAGTAATTTCTTAGTCCAATAGTTTAATCTCGGCTAAATGTGTAGGTAGGTAGGATAGAACATAGGCTAGCTAGTTTTTCTTCAATAAAACATGCATGATGATCGATGAAAATTCATGATTTGGATGTTTGAAGTGTGTTTCCTAACCCCATGGTGACAAAATGCAAGGGAAGAGGTGAAAAACCCACAAAGGAGCACTATTCTAAGTTTCCACTCTGTATTTTGATTCACCCTCGGATATTAAGGAGTTCGCACAGATCTACGGTGGATCCATTGACGCTGAGATCTATGGTTGACAGG
>ML785110.1:71776-89457 GCA_009831015.1 Picea engelmannii | reverse complement strand
TAACCCTAACCCATTAACCATGGATGGAAATTATCCCACTAACCACTAACTGGATGACAACTAAGACACTAAATCCTAACCCACTAAGCACTAACACAATAAATTCTTCCTTACTAACCTATTAAATGATTAATTGAGATTTAGCCAATATACTTAACACACCAACCAATTAAATTTATATCCCCTAATGATCCCTAAACCACCAAGAGAGAAATCCATAACCCCTAAAACCCAACCACTAATGGTCACTTGTCCGTTAACCCCTAATGAGAACTAATTGACTAACATCTAACCTACTAACTCCTAATGACAATTGATTGATTAACATATAACCTAGTAATCACTAACCTTGTAAACGAATAACCTCTAATGTTGAACACACAAACCCATTATATAGGATAAAAATACTAACCCACTAACTCACAACCCCTAACACACTAATTCTTGACAACTAACCCCTAACCCACTAACTCACTTAGTGACATCTGAAACACTAACCCATTCACCCATTAACACTTAATCCATACTAACCATTAACCCTTTAACTTGTAACCTATTAAGCCATACCCTACTAAACCTTAATCCTTTGACATGTTAATCCACTAACCACTAACCCTCTAACCCACTAAGCCATAACCCACCAATCCCTAACCCACTAGCCCCTAACCCTTCACACATTAACCCCTAACACACTAACATCTTACCCGCCAACTCACTAACCCACTACACACTAATACACTAACTCATTATTTTTTTGACCCACTAACCATGAATTCATTCACCACTAACCCACATATATATTATATTTGTTAAATATAATTAAATATAAATTAATTTTATAAAATATATTAATTAAAAAAATAAAAATATATATAATTCAAACAAACAAAAGACATGACTTGTGCCCACGCGTCTCACACTCATGAAATTAGAGAACAGTCGACACACTCGCATGACAGAGAAGGAGGCCAAGAGGAGGGAAAGAGATAGAGCACACTCGACATTGCACTCATGTGATAGAGAAGATAATAGTTGGGCAAGAGAAGGAGGCCAAGAGGAGGGCAAGAACTAGGGCAAGAGGAGGCCAAGACACAGAGAAGGAGTTGGGCAAGAGAAAGTCGAGGGATAGTGAAAGATAAGGAGGCCAAGATCCACATAAAATCCCGAGCGACAGAGAAAGAGAAGGAGGTCGTAAAAAATGGTAATTTCATGGGCTTTGTCCCCAAACTCACAAGACTCCAATCAAGTTAGGGTTAGGGTTAGCTTTTTTTTTTCTCCATGAAGATCCCTGCTCTTTTTTTTCTTTTTTCTCTCCATATTTCTTTGTAATGTCTACTAGTTTTTGTTTCTTCCTTCTTCCTAATGTAAAAATTGGGATGTGGGAATTTCTCCCCTACAATATGGAACAAGTTTCTATAAATAATTTGGGTGAACTTGAAATCTTCTTAAATTATAACTACCATACCTAGAATGGCTTCACATTTGGCTCATATCATCTATCATGTCATTCCAACCCCTCTTTAGACAGAAATATTTTAAATGGCCATTGGTTCTTGTTGGCCCTTGACCAAGTTTGAGGAAACACTTGGTCATATTTGACCATTTTTGGAACTTCGACAGCTTGTCAAAGATGGAGTGCAACGCAAAGCGGAGATCGTGGAAGCTAGACCTCTTTATTGGGTCCTTTTTGGGTTTTGGGGGATAATGTAATGGGTATGGGATGTCAGCCCATGGGTTTACCCATGTTTAGGCCTATTTTGTAAAGTATAAATAAGTAGCTAGGCAATGTAAGAAAGGTAGATAAGCTAAGTGATAGAAAAGTCTTTGTGTATACTGTGTGACCGACTTCCAGAGCTGAGTGTAACTGTTGTAAGTGTTGAGTGCATGGATTGTAAGAACACTTTGTGCTAGATCTACTCGGGGAAGGAGGATCTAGTGAGGAGCGCATAGATCTCTTGTTCTATGAGGAGTACAAGTTTGATCTCTGTGTTGTAATTAGATTGACCAAAGATAATAAAGAAGAAGAAGACTTTGTGGACGTAGCCCCAGGGTAGGGGTGAACCACGATAAACTTGTGTGTTGTGCTATGTGCTTCGACCTAATGTGTTTGTCTCTTTCCATGTGTTGTGCTTTGATATGATTATGCTATGTGCTTTGATATGATATACTTATATAGATATACTTTTCTTTGTGCTTCTTAGATGCATGGATGTAGATATGACATATATGAAAGTGTTGAGTGATAGACCTATTTTGTTGTTGCTAAGTGCTAACTTAACCTAGATCTAAGTGAATGTTGTGGTGCTCTGCGCCATCTGCAGAGTGCCATGAGGGTTAAATACTGATGAATTATCTATGCTAAAGTGTTTGCTAAGTTTTAGAATCACATATGTGTGTCCCAGCTAAGGTTGCAGACACCTGATTCTTGCAACCACCCTTGCCTCTACCTCGGGTGAGACTTCATCTGCTTCGCAGGTGTTTCTGAAAGGGCTGGTAGTTAGGGTTTTGTTGGTGCGTTGTTTAAGCGTTGAAACCTAGGTCTACCCCTGTGCCAACAAATGGTTCTATTGCTGGGACCTAAAACTGTGATTGTTGGGAACTGGGGAAGAGGAAGCTTTGTGCAGAAAGTCCATCCTGAAATTGTAAAATCTCTGTGCAAGTACCTATGCCCTAATGCGCAGTGATCCACTTGATCCGAAAAGGTCTGTGTTGAAGAAGGAAGGACAGATCTGAAGAAGATAAGTTAGATCTGAAGGCTTTGTGCTCTAAGAAAGGTTAAAGTGGAAGTTTCTAAGTCAGATCTACAGAAAGAGGTAAGATCTATAAGCTCTGTGCTCTGATAAAGGTAAGAATAGTTAAAATTTATTAGATCTGGAAGCTTTGTAATCTATAAAAGTAAAAGATAGATTTAGGTATGATTGATAGATTTTGTCCTAGCTTGAAAACTAGGGCATTGTTATATGAAAGAACATTTGATATAAATAGATATGATAAGAATAATGAAAGATATGTTATACCTATGCATAGAAAGAATTTTTGGACTAACCAATGGATGCAGGATCCTAGAAACAAATTTTTGTAGGCTAGCCATCATGATCCTAGCACATAGTACAAGAAAATTTGGGGATCATGGAAGAGAAAGAGAGGATTAAATCTTTGTTATAGTTGCAGAAGACTGGGACATCTTGCTAAGGAATGCCCTGGGAGAAACCCTAGTTGCCTCTGTTGTAAGGATATGGACCATGAAGTACTGGATTTCCCTAGAATGATTACTAGACTTGAAAAGATGAATATGGAGAAAGGTCAAGAGACTAATATTATATAAGAACCCTAGAAGAATCAGAGATTATGTTACTATAAATGAAAGAAACCTTGGATGAACATAAAGATGCCAGTTTTTCAGATATCTTCAAAGAAAAGGAGAAAGTCGAAGTAAGAATAGGAGACTTTGACATCGACTGTGCTCTAGAAGAGGGAACATAGATGAACATTATGACAAAAAGTACTTGGGAAATACTAGGAAGGCCTGCTATGGTTCCTTCACTAGGAAGAATAGGGTTGTTTAAAGGAAAAATGGTAACCCTATGTGGAAAAATTACCCAGATAACTATGAGTACCCATGGAGCTTTGACAGAGGAAGAGTTCGAAGTCATTATATTTATTGAGAACCCTGCCCCATTTCCATATTTGTTAGGCAATATCTGGATTGAAAAAGACCAGATCCAGAGAAAAGAAGAAAAGGAAGCCCTAGAACAAAAGAAGCAAGAACTCATGGAATTTACGACTAGAAGGATCGCCTACTTGATGTAAGAACAAGATAACATATCTCAGTTGTTGAACACTAGGGACCTGGATGTTGAAGCTATAAGAGTGTTAGATGAATCACATAATACCGAAATACCTAATCCATATGATGAAGGAGTATTACCCTTGGATCTGAAGAAAGAACCTCAGCAGCGTGAAGTGACTATGTCGAGAGAAGATAAGAATTAGAATGGAAAAAGAATGACCGAGATGAAGCTCACTAGGAAGATAGCTAGAAAGCTAATTAAGAAGAGAGCCAAGATCGAAAAGTTATAGAAGGTTTCAGAGGAAACTTCACAGAAGGAAAAATCACAATAATTGAGCTTCGCTGAGATATCAGGATAGCGACATCTAACACTTTTCCATGAGACAAAAATATAGCCATTGGATCGATATACCCATTCGACTTCCTCCTTGAACGGACAAAAAAACATTAAAGGATCACCACCAGACCGTTGGACTACACCATAACGGATGGATCAACGTTCACAAAAGCTTCATACCCGTTGATGAATTTCCTATTTAGCTCATTGTGCCACACACGAAGAACACTTTTTCCAACTGAAAACTCGAAGCCTACATAACTCATAATTGTATACAGTGATGATTGCAAGAAGATCGTTCACCCTAGTGTAGTGTTTTGAGATCATCGTGACCCCTCTTATCTTTCCCGAGTGTGTATGTCCGACGAGCTCACCTCGCTTGAGGAATCCATCACATACGTCCTTCTCAAATTAATGAATAAGAGAGTCATATCGAAAAGAAGAATGTCCAAGGGAGTCTAAGCCTCATCGACAAGAGGAGTGCAAGCCTCCCCATCAACTGCTTGAGATAGAACATCTCGAGCTGGCGTAGAGAAGAGAACTAAGCATAAGGACAACATAGCCAATGCAAAGTTAGTGCCATCCATTATACCATCTCACATACCTCCTCTGAGCGGTGATATTAACAAGTACATTGTCCCTAGAGATTTTGAATATACCCTAGTAACTACATATTTATCAAAGGGAGTACGCACCTACAACACAGATAAAGACAAGGTTACAACGTTGAAGTTTTGTGACTTCAACCTAGGGGACCATAAATTTTATAGCATGCTTGCCCCATATAAGTACTTGAAATGAACTAAGGGCAAGAACTCAAATATTGTCCTATAACAATGGACGATGAACCTCGCGCAGTCTACTCTGCTAAATGTTATGAAAATACCGCACTTTGGTAGACACCAGGAGGTGAATGCTTGTGTAAAGTTACTGCTAGCAAGTTACCATGGAGGATACCTGTGGTTAGACCGCCGCATAACTCTTGATCCGGCACTGATCAATAGGATCACCGGGCTTAGCATGTAGGGCCCTGATCCCCATGAGTACTATCCTAGAAAGACTACAGACCGCACTCTTGCGCAGAAGATAAAAGAGGCCTATGGCGATGTTGAGAAAGGTGCGAGAGGCTACAAGGTAGCTTCTATTTAAAGTGGTGCAATGTGCCTCACATGCCAACTAATCGCAGGGAAGATGGTACATAAGAATCAACCAAAAAAAGTATCAGGCTTCATAGTTGACCTCGCAGGAAAGTGTGCAGAGAGACTACAGATGAGCTGGGCGAAGTACCTAGTGAATCAACTAGAGATTGACTGCAGAGAATCTCAGGATTAGGGGTATGAATTCCATTTTAGCTGGGTCTTGATACTGATTGCCTTTCTTGCATGGGAGCTACCAAAAGGTGCAACTTTCCTGGCACTTGAACCTTTTGAGCCACTAGCTATGAAGTTTAGTACCTTGTGGTACTCGAACGACATGAGCAAGAAATGGAAATCGAATGCCATTTTCCACGGATATTATAATCAATGAAAGAAGCCATAAGGAGTGAACCTCGCATAACCTCGAACACTTTACAGAGGTTCCAACCTCTGATAAAGTTTAGCATGGACCTCCATTTTATATACCTAACCCCACGCGCTGATGAGCACCAAGAACAGCTCCAGTCCTACTATAAGCTGACAAAAGAAGACCTAGAAGAGATCACCAAGGAGTGTTTGGCGGACCTCCTTGCTTCAGTAAACCTCGTAGAAATTTCAGACATCGATAGCCTAAAAGCTATGCAAGATACACCTAGGCCTAGTAGAATAAAGAAGACAAAGGAGATGAAGAGGCCCAAAGAGGTTCAGGATATAGATAACAGATTGGTAAGGACAACTTCCATTATGCCAAATGAAGAAGGTGATGACGAAGAAGGTGCAGAATCTGAGCAACAACATGTCAAAGTACCACCACTCAGGGATGAAGTAGACTCATCCAAGAAAAGGAAGCTTTCACCTTTGAATTCTTCCTCCATAAAGAAACCAAGAACCCCTGTAACTAAGATGTGAACTGCCCTCACATTGGATGACTTTGATTTCATTGTTGCAGTGGTCAATGATGCTTCAAAGGAAATAATAGAGAAGCAGGAAGCGAAGCAGGAACAAATGTCTAGCCAGATTGAGATCGCGCTCCAAGGTGTATAGCAGGCACTCCAGTCTAACCGAGCAATATCTATTACGCCTCTGCCAGAAGGAACAACAGAAGAAGGAGATGAATCAGTCCAGCTCTGCCAGATTGCTGATATAGTCAAAGTACACCTTTGACATACTTAGGAAGAAAAAGCGCAGGCCACCCAGGCCCTCAAGAAGGCACATGAATAAATTATTGAGCAACGTCAAGCAGCACAACAAGAGAAGAATTCTCTCCAAGAAATTTTTTAAGAAGACCAAGCGAAGGTCCAAAAAGAGAAAGAGAAGCTGCTCGCGAAGCAGATCGATATTGAGGAAGCAGTCAACGGAGAATTTCTCTTTGTGACCGGCTTAGAGAAGAAGTCTGAAGAGCCCATAGAGTGTCAAGTGATGAAGATAGTTGAAGTTATTCAACAGCTTCAAAAAGGGTCATGGAATTAGAGCTTCAAACCATACCATAGACTCCACAAGTATTGCGCGACCAACGAGAATTGGACACTTAGAGTGAAGTCGAGAGGATTAGAAAACTTGTTGGAGAATGCAAACAACTAAGTAAAAAAATCATGAAGATATATGAGCAACTATCTGAAGACCCAGAGTTGAAGAAAATGGAGTCCCAACTCCAGAAAGTGAAGCAGCATGTAGATACAGTACAGGCACAACTCAAGCTCTTGTCACCTATTGAGAGGATGAAGAGATCCCAGGAACAATGAACTACCCAACAACTTGTTCTTACCTTATAGAACAGAGTGATGGAATTCACCCAGAGACTCCAGTCGAGCTAGGATGATCAAAATCTAGACCAGGGGTCAAATTTTAACTCAAAAATCAACATTCTCGGAATTGCCTCAAAACAAATGAGAGCGTATCCCTCGTCATCATGAACCCAACGCAATTTGTTTCATCTCAAACAGACATCGGGAGAAAAAGATATAGCGATCTGTTCGAATCGCCAAACAGTAATAAAATGGATGCTAATGTGGCAGAGTCCGTACATGCTGACGTGGTGACCGTACAGTGACATGGAACCTGCTGACGTGGTGGTTTGTGATTAGATAACATTTGTGTGAATGTTATTGCGACACATGGCATCATTTGGGTGAATGGTAAGGTGCCACGTGGCCCAATCATGGGCTGCCACATGGCACCCCAGAATTGGCTTTTTGGTTTGTTAATTAAAACTTTATGGAGGCCATGGGGTTCGACCCCCAGACCTCCCCACCATACAAGCGCTTTAACAAAGTCCACCAACCACTATACCACACATTATTTCTTGTAATGTATATGAGTTTGTTTATATTTAAATTAACATGTTGTAATGTGTGGCGGGGGGTCGGGTCGGGGCTTAGCCCCGACCCTTGGTTTTATGCCATTACATACGACCATGCCTCCGGTTAAATGTGCGCGTGGGTTTTTTGAATGGTTTAACTTTTGTCCCATGGATATATGCCAATATTACATATGACCGTAACTTAATGCACGGGGAGTTGGAGTGGTTAAACCGTTTGGCCCCTTTTCCCAACACGCGAGGTCATATGGCCCATGTGCCCAGGTGCTAGGCGGTTAGGGGCTGGAGGCACCCTAATCATTCTATGGTTTGCACCGTTGGTGCGGTTTCACCCGGTGCCAGGTTTTTGCGCTTAAATGAGCGTGTGTGCCAGGTTCACACAACAAGGGTGCATTTTGGCAAACCAGTTTCAACAAGGTTGAAGGAGGAAAATGGAGGAGGCCTAACTTCTTCATCTTTTGGCTGATTGAGGTGCCGTAAAAGCCTAGCTAGGGGTTTTTAGACGTATTGAATCCATTGGAACTATTATCAAGGCCATTTGAAGACTTCTTATGCAATGTTTTCACCATTGAAGTTTCAGGAAGCTCTAGGGAGTTTGAAGCCCTCATTGATCGAGGACATGGTTTGGTGAGCCTATGTTTGTTTTCCGTGATTGAATAATCATTTTTGGCTAATTAATATGCTCTGAACACATTGGGATAGGTTTTAGAGGCTGTTTAGGACTTTTACAAAAAAATTTTCCAAAAGAGAAGCTCAGGGAAGCTTATGGCCACATGTATAAGAGGTCATGCCCGGATGAGCCATGATCTGTTTTCAGAGTTCTATTAGTCATTTTTGGGGTTTTTATGTGTTCTGATCTCAATGCTACAATATGTTTTTCCATTGGAGTTGAGCAGTAGCTTGTAAAAGAACTTTTAACAAATTAATCCCAGAGAGCCAAGTCCATTGATGAAGACTCAAGGAGATGTAGCCCGGAGGGGGGTGAACTCCTTTATCATGTTGTTCTTGTTGTGCATTTGATGGTTTATTTGCTGCAAGTTGTGTTTCTGTGTATTTATTTCAAGTACATATTTAACCATATAAAAGAACATTTCCTCACACATAAGTATTTAAAGGAAGAATCATGAACTTAACACATAAGTTTATATTGCATATTTTAACACATGGAGCAAGGTCCTGTAAAGTTTATTTTCATGAAGTAGAGGGTGCTTGCATAGCATAACAAGTCAGCCTTCTATTTTCAGATCAGGTGGTATCAAAGCACAAGTTTGTTTTGCTCATGTGTTTGCCATTGATAGCTTGAGATTTAGCTATTGGTTTTTGTGCAAGTTTTGTGTTGAAGTTTGATATCTTGCAAGGATGGAGGAAGCTTCAAGCATTGATAGTTTTCCTACATTTTCATTATCTAAGATATTTGAAAAAGAAGAGATTCTAACCATGAGAGATTTGATGAAAGAGATGTGTGAAGACAGAAATGTGAACATTGCCCTTGAAGAGCAGTTGATGGCCATGAAGAAGGAAAAATACCAACTTCTTGAAAGGTTGTATGAGATGGAGATTCAACTCCATGAGGCAAAGGAAACCCTTACCAAGTACATGCATGAACATAAGGTATGCAATGTTAGTTTATCTTCTAATTCCTCTAAAGATGGATGTTTTGGTGGTTTTGAAAATCACACAAGAGGAATAGGGTCCAAGTTATTGTTAAAAATGGGCTATGAAGGTAGAGGTTTGGGCAACATGCACAAGGAATTGTTGAGCCTATTGTTGTTGAAGAGAGACCCAAGTATTGTGGTCTTGGATATGAACGAAGAGATGGAGCAAATTCCAAAGTCGAGGAGACAAGGGAAAAAGTTCCAAGGATAAATTTCGTTTCAAGTTCACCTCCTCAAGAAGGCTTTAAAGGTGAAAGTTCAAGAACTTTTGTTGAAAGTTCAATCCCTCCAGCATGCAAGGCTTGTGTTCAAGATGAATTCAAATGTGTGAAACCAGAGAGTTGTGATAGCGATGAGGACAAGGACACTGTTGTTGGTCTTCAAAGGAGAGCTTGTAACTCTTCAGATTCACCTCCTCAAAGAGGCGATAAAGGTGAATGTTCAAGGTATAATTCCACTTATCATTCAGTTGCTTTTGATTATGTTAAGCATGATAAATTTGTATATAAAAATGAAAGAAAGGATCCATGTGCATATTGTGGTTTATATAACCATCATGTTTCAAAGTGTTGAAAAAGATTAACCGCTTTCAGGAAACTTTCTAAGCAAAGACAACATGAAAAGAGGATGCAAAAGATTTGCACTCATTGTTAGAAGCAGGGTCATCTCATTGACCAATGTTGGACATTGCATCCAACCACTCATCCACAACATAAGAAGCAGTTGGATAAAGAGTTTGGAGAGAATGGAAGAGGAGATTCCATCATTGATGTGTTTCAAGATGATTCACAAGAGGATGATTTCCAACAGAAAAAGTCACCGTTGAGTTGGCTTGGTAAGAAATGGTTGGATTTCTTGAGCAAGTAAAGCTTGCATTTTTCTGTTGTAAATGCACTTTTCAGTGTTATGTGTGCATTTATGGGAAGCATGATAAGTTGCAGCAGTTTATCACAACTTGCATGATGCAAGTTGCATGTGAATGCATTTCATTTTTGAAGGCATTTTTGTTGTTGCATAAATTTTCCAGGAGGATGTAAAAGATGGATATGATGTTCACTTGTTGCAACCATTTATATTTTTCATTTCAACTCTTATGTACCCACATGTTTCGGGGTTTTGTACTTATGTTTGTACTGGAAGGAGAGTTGAAGAGTCATGCACATGCATTTGTTTTTATGTATGTGTAAGCAGTGAACCTGGTGATGGTTCACCATGAGTGATTCATGATTGTAACATGATTGTGTATCATGTTTTTCGACTGGTGTTGATGATTGTCTGACGACTATGTTGTGTCGATCATGTTGTTCGACTTATGTTTAGTCGATGGTGTTTATTGACTTGAAAGTTGATTTTGGGTACACCATGATGCAGGAAAATGCCATGTACTTTGATGAAGTACAAGATGCGACAGTTTGTTTAAAGAGCAAAAGACTTTGTTAGCATCATTTTTCAGTCTTGTATAATTTGTTTTCAAGATTGATGGTTTTCTTCGCTTGTGACAAGATGTCGCAGGAAAGTTTTTGCAGCCATTGGAGAGCTGATTGTGTTGATGTCGAAGAGTTCTAAATAGGGACTTGATTCTCAGTGGGAAGGTTGGCAATCTTCCAAGCACAAAGAGAACAGTGGGTCAGCAGCAGCCAGAGAGTAGTGGTTGAAGGACATAGCCAGTTGCAGTGCAGGGCATGTCAAGGTATCCAGGTGATTGTCGGAATTTTTTTTCAAGTAGAATCAGTTGATATAACTTGAAAGCAGACAGATAATCATAAGCTTTTGTGGGTCCAAAATCCTTTCAGTGGGAAGGTTTGATCAAAATCTGGACCAGGGGTCAAATTTTAGCTCAAAAATCAACGTTCTTGGAATTTCCTCAAAACGAATGAGAGCGTAGCCCTCGTCATCACGAACCCAACGCAATTCGTTTCGTCTCAAACGGACGCCGGGAGAAAAAGATATAGCGATCTGTCTGAATCGCCAAACAGTAAAAAAATGGATGCTGATGTGGCAGAGTCCGTACATGCTGACGTGGCAACCGTATGGTGACATGGCACCTGCTGACGTGGTGGTTTGTGATTAGATGACATTTGGGTGAATTGTATTGTGACACGTGGCATCATTTGGGTGAATGGTAAGGTGCCACGTGGCACCCCAGAATTGGCTTTTTGGTTTGTTAATTAAAACTTTATGGAGGCCGTGGGGTTCAACCCCCGGACCTCCCCACCATACAAGTGCTTTAATAAAGTCCACCAACCACTATACCACACATTAGTTCTTGTAATGTATACGAGTTTGTTTAAATTTAAATTAACATGTTGTAATGTGTGGCGGGGGGTCGGGCCGGGGCTTAGCCCCGACCCCTGGTTTTATGCCATTACATACAACCATGCCTCTAGTTAAATGTGTGCGGGGATTTGGAGCGGTTAAACCGTTTGGCCCCTTTTCCCAACACGCGAGGTCATATGGCCCATGTGCCCAGGTGCTAGGCGGTTAGGGGCTGGAGGCACCCTAACCGTTCTACGGCTTGAACCATTGGCGCAGTTGCGCCCAGTGCCAGGTTTTTGCACTTAAATGAGCGTGTGTGCCAGGTTCACACAACAAGGGTGCATTTTGGCGAACCAGTTTCAGCAAGGTTGAAGGAGGAAAATGGAGGAGGCCTAACTTCTTCATCTTTTGGCTGATTGAGGTGCCGTAAAAGCCCAACTAGGGGTTTCTGGACGTCCTGAATCCATTGGCACTATTATCAAGGCCATTTGAAGACTTCTTATGTAGGTTTTTCACCATTGAAGTTTCAGGAAGCTCTAGGGAGTTTGAATCCCTCATCGATCGAGGACATGGTTTGGTGAGCCTATGTTTGTTTTCTGTGATTGAATAATCATTTTTGGCTAATTAATATGCTATGAACACATTGGGATAGGTTTCAGAGGCTTTTGAGGACTTTTACAAGTGTTTTTTCCAAAAGAGAAGCTCAGGGAAGCTTATGGCCACATGTAGAAGAGGTCATGCCCGGATGAGCCATGATCCGTTTTCAGAGTTCTATTAGTCATTTTTGGGGTTTTTATGTGTTATGATATCAATGGTACAATATGTTTTTCCATTGGAGTTGAGCAGCAACTTGTAAAAGAACTTTTAACAAATTAATCCCAGAGAGCCAAGTCCATTGATGGAGGCTCAAGGAGATGTAGTCCGGAGGGGGGTGAACTCCTTTATCATGTTGTTCTTGTTGTGAGTTTGATGGTTTATTTGCTGCAAGTTTTGTTGTTGTGTATTTATTTCAAGTACATATTTAACCATCTAAAAGAACATTTCCTCACACATAAGTATTTAAAGGAATAAGCATGAACTTAACACATAAGTTTATATTGCATATTTTAACACATGGAGCAAGGTCCTGTAAAGTTTATTTTCATGAAGTAGAGGGTGCTTGCATAGCATAACAAGTCAGCCTTCTATTTTCAGATCACAGGAGGAGGCCAATATACTGTTTGAAGAAATTGAAGGCCAAGGAACACTACTGGAACAGGTAGTTGTTACAATCGAGTAGCAACTGGAAGGGCCTATCAACGAAGTGGTTGTTCAGGAGTTTGATGAGTAGGAAGCAATAGCACAGAGACAATTTGAAGTAGCTTGATCCAAGCTTGAGACCTTTGAGGAAACTTTACCCAGATCTAAGTGACTCGGGATGAGTCACAGGTGAGTGTTGGGGGCCTGTTGGCCCTTGACCAAGTTTGAGGAAACACTTGGTCATATTTGACCATTTTTGGAACTTCAACAGCTTCTCAAAGATGGAGCACAACATGAAACAGAGATCATGGAAGCTAGACCCCTTTCTTGGGTCCTTTTTTGGTTTTGGGGGATAATGTAATGGGTATGGGATGTCGACCCATGGGTTTAACCATGTTTAGGCCTATTTTGTAAAGTATAAATAAGTAGCTAGGCAATGTAAGAAAGGTAGAGAAGCTAAGTGCTAGAAAAGGATTTGTGTATACTGTGTGACTGACTTGCAGAGCTGAGTGCAAGTGATTTAAGTGCTGAGTGCATGAATTGTAAGAAGGCTCTGTGCTAGATCTACCCGGGGAAGGAGGATCTGGCGAGGCACGTCCAGATCTCCTATCCTATGCAGAGTACAAGTTTGATCTCTATGATGTAATCATATTGACCAAAGCTAATAAAGAAGAAGAAGACTTTGTGGACATAGCCCCAGGGTGGGGGTGAACCACGGTAAACCTGTGTGTTGTTCTCTGTGCTTCGACCTAATGTGTTTGTCTCTTTCCATGTGTTGTGCTTTGATATGATTATTCTATGTGCTTTGCTATGATATACTTAGATAGATCTACTTTTCTTTGTGCTTCTTAGATGTATGTATGTAGATCTAACATATATGAAAGTGTTGAGTGCTAGACCTATTTTGTTGTTGCTAAGTGCTAACTTAACCTAGATCTAAGTGAATGTTGCGGTGCTCTGTGCCATCTACGGAGTGCCATGAGGGTTAAATACCGATGAATTACCTATGCTAAAGTTTTTCTTAAGTGTTAGAATCACAGATATGTGTCCCAACTAAGGTTGCAGACACCTGAGTCTTGCAACCACCCCTGCCTCTACCTCGGGTGAGACTTCATCTACTTCGCAGGTGTTTCTGAAAGGGTCAGTAGTTAGGGTTTTGTTGGTGCGCTATTGAAGCATTGAAACTTGGGTCTACCCTTGTGCCAATAGTTCTAGAAAACTCCATCTAAAAGGGATGTTTATGTAGTCCGTCAACTATATGGGCTGCATTCCACCTAACACAATCTTAATGCCACCCAAGAGAACATCCCTAAGGTCTAACTCTATGAATTGTTTTCCCATAACCAATGATGAGATCTCCATGCATTTCATTCTCTTATCCATTGTAATATACTCCATTGACCTATTACTTATGTCATAGAAACTTGTTAATCCTATAGTTCCATGATGAGATAAGGTAGTTTAGCCAAAATAATGGTCAAATTTTCTTTAACTCTTAAAGTGTCAAATTTGGGCTTCACCATAAACCTCTCCCAATATCATCCCTATACAATATTGTCTTGAATAAAAAGGTAAAAAACCTCTTTCCATCATATAAAACTTTAATATATACCATTACTTACTCTTCCATAGTTTTTCCATCCAGTAAATCAAGGTTTCTTTCCCCATTTTATTGGTTACAAAAATATCTTATCAACGTTGTTTTTTCATACACTAGAGGGGTGTTTTCATTTATACCTAATTAGTCTATTTCCACATCCATCCTCTCATTTTTTAACTTTACTATACTAGTCCTATTGTTTATCTTACTTTCCCTAATTTTATCAACTAAAGAGATGACCTTCCTATATTTAGAGATCGTTTCTGTTGTTCTTTCATTATCATCTACTACATTTCCTAAATTTTGGGAATGGGATTCATCCCACAATACCCCTAAATACTCATTCAATAAATAAGGAACATATCTTACCCCAAATAAACCAAGTGAATGAAGTGTAAGAGGGATTGATTTACCATAGCATGTATCTAGTGCTAGGAGATCCTTAATCACCTTTTAGGCACCACAATGTGGGATAGAAAATCCATATATCCATCAGTCATCCTTCCCATAAGCATATTAATCATTTCCAACAACTTCCAAATGTTTTACAAGCATAGATGCACACAAATCAGGATGCTTTATGTTAGGGAACTAACCCCGCATGTAGGTAGAACAATATATTCGGATGTAATAAAGGTCAATGTTAATAAGGCCTTGCAATAAAGTAGAATAAGTTGAATGTAAGAAGACCTAATAGAAGCTTCTGCTTCTAGAAGGATATTCCTCTAGATGGTTCTTTTGATAGACATATTTAGTATAAATAGGAGTCGAGGGTATGAGAACCCTAGCTTGGATATTATTGTAATAGAGCTCTTCTCGACTGGAGGTTGTCCCCTCGAAGAGGCCCGTGATCATTGTTCTCTGATTCAAAGTGTTCTTTTTGGTGTTACTTTGATATCATTTATGTGTTATTGTGGTGTTATACTGGTGTTATACTGTTATGCAGGAAAAAATCTGATGCAATATGCTTCTAGCAAGTGTCAAGTGTCTAACGAACTTAAGCCATGGAACCCCAGGCCCACCAAGGCATCCAAACCTAAAATATTATGCATAGCTCTTCTCATATGGGAGGTGTTAGTACACAAGACATGGCTCTTCTTATATGGGAGGTGTTAGAACACAAGACATGGATCCTATCAGGATTCCCGAGACAGATCTTGTTAGACATTTAATCATTAGTTCACATCATATCCAACTATCATAGACTCATATTGTTGTGCTACTTATATGTCTAATGCAATGCACTCATTAATTATCAATTCGGGATTCGTAATCAACAGAGTTATAAGACACCAGTAAGAAAGGTAATTCCTAATGTCATGAGTATAGAATCAAACTAGATTATGTATGCTGAAAACAAATCAAGATAGCAAACTACAGTGCACTTTGGTTGTCTTTCACAGAGAGGCTATCTATTCCATTATGGCACATGCAAGTATGAGATGGAATTGGTTTGATAGATCAACTCTGATGTCTAACCCAGAAAACTAATTATGCAATCCACACTTTCTGAAAATAAATCACACATCAACCAGCATAGCATGGGTAGTTAAACAGTCAATATGTTGGTTCTTTTGTGGTTCACAATGAACTTCACTAGTTCTTCTCCAAGTAGTTTTGACTATTGCTGCCAACAGCTATGATCACTCAAGGAAATCAAACTCATGAGAACAGAAATAGAGCAATTAAAGATCTAAGCAATTGTAAAATGGAAATATTAATCTAAGCTACACTGCTATCATCTAATAGAGTTAAAACTTTAACTAATTCAATGTTTATACTATTGAAAACAAACACTAATGCTAATCTATGAAGAGACTGACCTTTGTTGGGTGGTGGGCCCTTGCCAATTCAATAGGTCAGCTATTGAAGTCTATAGGAAGCTTACTTTTAAGACACACATTACTCTTACTCACACTTCAAAACATAAAATCAAAACTCTCTTTAACAGCTCAACTCATTCTTAATCATAGATAATCAGAATATGGAGATAAAATGACATTCCATTAATCTTTAATCAGAAAATATGTTCTGTACTATCATACACTTCTTACATATTAATGGTATGCTAACTCTCCTACCCTTCTACCATCCTTGCCACAGCTATTTAATAGTCTGAATCATGAAACACAAGGAGGCGAAGTGATTTGCAAATCTACCAGTTGTTTAAGTTTAATCATTCAGTTACATATTTAGCTTCATTCTCATGACACGAAGTGCATGAAGATGAGACAATTAACATATACAATGGTCACATGTTATATGTCAAACCGCGTGCATACCATAACGGTTACAACATATATATATATATATATATATATATATATATATATATATATATATATATATATATATATATATATTACGGTGGGTTTAACCACCCATTACATTGGTTGTATGCAATACACATATATATAACCGTGGGCCGGGGCTTAGCCCCAGCCCGTTTCGCACCCCAATTCACATATCTACAAACTTAAATATATTAAAATGCATACATATGTTAAGTAACACTTGTGGGCATGTCGGTTGGGTGGCCTTTCCCAAGGCTTTACCCTACCCGGAGGTCATGAGGTCGACTTTTGCCAAATGCAAAGATTTTAAACCAATTTTCATGTGACACGTGGCGACCATTGATTGAGCCACGTGTCACCAACCTGTTCATTGCAAACAAGCCATGTCACATGTCAACTGTCCAAATAGCTGCCTGCCACATGTCGTACGTCCTGCCACATCAGCGTTCGTACCGACTGTATGGACTGTAGAGTCAGCATCCCTTTTTTTTGCATGTTTGTCATTTTGAGCAGAACACGATATCTCTCACTCCCGACGTTCGTTTGAACCCAAAAAAGTTGCATTGGGTTTGTAATGATGAGGCCTACACTCTCGTTTGATTTGAAGATATTCCAAGCACTTTGATTTTTTGAGCAAAATTTGATCCCCTGGATCACACCTCCCCATTGGAAAGCTTTTGGACCTCCAAAAGAATATTTTAAGTCTATATGAAGATGAGGTTATAACTCCCTCACCTTTCCAACCTCAATCCACTTGGCTTTGCTTGGATTTGTACCTTTAATACCAACTTGAAGATACTCCACATTTCCTCATTTTGAAGTTCGCATTCTCCTGTCAAGGATGGTGTTTTCATGCAATTCTGTAAGATATTCTTGGGAAAAATCATCTATAGAAGGAATATGAACATGATCTTCTTGATCATCAATCAAAGGAGGCTCATACAATTTCAAATTCTCAACATTAACAACTACATACATTTGCATATAAGGAGGCAAATCTAAACGAAAGGCATTGTTACCAATCTTGTCAATAATCTTGAAAGGACCATATCGAATT
>ML785110.1:58988-71726 GCA_009831015.1 Picea engelmannii | reverse complement strand
ATCTTGTCAATAATCTTGAAAGGACCATATCGAATTGGTTTCAATTTTTTACCTTCTCCTTTAAGCCTCTCCTTACTGATGTAAAGCCAAAATTCATCTCCAACTTGGAAACTGTGATCAACACGATGCTTGTCATGTCTCGTTTTGTACGTGGCTTGACTCCTTTCCAACTGCTCTTGCACTATTTGATGTATCGACTGAATTTGTTCAATGAAATTTTCTGCCCTATCAATGTCATATTGACCTTCAATAGCAATATCCTTCCCAAAGATAAAATATAAAAGAGATTTGGGCAAATAGCCAAAACATGTTGTTTGCACCCAATTCGTCACTTGGTGAGCAAATAAAGGGTGCTTACATGCCCAGTTGGGTCTTGCTAGGCATGACAGCTGTAGAGGAAAGAGTTAGAAAAAGAAAAACAAAACTATAAACAAGAATTAAACTAAAACAAACTAAAACTATGAGCATATGGAAAAAGAAATAACAAACACAATGGACCAATATCACCAATGTTTTTAGGTTGATCAATTGATGAAATCCAAAGCACAATGAAGAAAGGGAACTGTGGTTCCTTCTTCCACCAAAGGAAGGCTCTTGATGCCCTCACAAACTTGCTCTCCTTACAATAAAAAATGAGAATGATGGTGAAAGAACTCAAAGCATATCCACTCAAGAGAGGGGTGGATAGCTCAATGAAATGGTGCTAATGTGTTATTGTCAAGGAGTGAGTCCTTAAAACAATCTAAGTAGCATAACATTACATGAAATTCCTTGAGAAAATGATGTTTCTTCATGGCTTTTTATAGCATGGCATTGGGTGATTATGTAACTCCTTTGAGGTGTGAAAAGGGGCTCTTTAGGGCTCAATTAGGTCTTTGACCAGCCTACCATACGGATTCAGCTCAAATTTGATGTCAAATCGGCTTGGGAGCTGATCCATCAGTGGTTGGGAGGCCGACCAATTTCAATAAATGCGCCGTTAGCAGGTGCGCGGGTTTTTCGCCCAACAGCCGCACATCGTGCGCATATGCATGCATTGTACGTTGTTGTTCCACGCATATGCGCGCGCACCCAGATTCTGTAAAGAGCCCTTCAATTTTTGGTTACTTTGTATAGTTTTTGACCCTTTTGCCATGTTGTGGAATTAATCCTGTGCCATGAATGACTTCATTCCTGTTTTGACGATGCTAAGTTCTTGTCGCCATGTGCGGACGAAATTTTAGTGATAACAGATGCCCCCTGATGGATGAGGTTAGGAGCATACGTATAGCCGAAAATCCATCAATGTTTCTTTTACTGAGAATGTTGTGGTAAGAGAGAGTAAGAGTGGGACCGTGTAGAGCAATCCTTTGGAGAAGAAAGGACCCGGTAGAACCCGACCTTCCATAAGGTGCGTAACAATATACAAGTGTGTACAAACGAGGCGGGCATGCCCCATGCTCATGTGATGTAACTCTGACAAAAGATGACTGAAGTGTTGGTGTAGACAACTGCAGTGCCCTTGGGGGCAGTAATGATAAAGGCAGAAGACAATTCTGCAAAGTAACATACTCTGAACAATAGGCACTGATCGCGGTAATAAGTAGCGACGATGATTCGGGCATTGATGGCCCTACCAAGTTCAGAGGTCTTCGGCAAATGAAAATAATAACTGCAATAGTTGCAAACTAAGACCCACCGTAACATGAGAAAGTGTTGGTGTCGAATGTTATGGGGGTCAATGACATCAGGGAGTACTGGTGTTTCCCCCTGTGCCGTCCGAGATCTCTCATTGAATGGAAAATGAGAATCAAGATACTATTGCCCTTCTGGAAAATTGTGTTGATGTCGACAAAAGGGGGACGCGACTCCCAGAAGCAAAGGTCTTCACGAAATCTACTGAGGTGAGGAAGTGGTAGAGGTACACAGACGAAGTTAAGAAGTGGGAAGACTCAAGACTGCACTTGGTGGGAGAGTGTATGATATAACGCGTGGCCGCAACCGTGTGACAAGGTCGAGTGTCAGGGGGATGCCAAGACCGAGGATAAGTTGTGCCAGAGGCAGGACAAGGTGAACAAATTCAGAGGGTAGAGGCAAGTGACCTGTGAAGTACTCTGAAGATATGGACGATGTCGGTAAGGGTAGATGAGAAACAATGCTCCAACTAAGGGTGACATGGGTTGCATATGGCCAAAAAGGGAAGCAAGTCGCCAACGGTGACGACAAAAGGAAATGACTGAAAATAAAGGTGTTTGTACAATAAATAATGAATAATTTGGGGAAAAATGTACAAATACAGAAACGGGTGCCCCGATGTGAAATGAGTGCCCCAGGGAGGGCATAAATTTCTTGGAAAACAGATGAAGGGTGGGGGCCCCATTGGTGAGTTTCTGTATGAGGTAGGTGAAATGAATATAGGTTCGCAGATGGGAAAACTGATGGTGGGTGAAATGGAGGGTTCATGATCCTGCGGAGGTGTAGGTAAAAAAGGATAGAGCCATAAAGAGATGATCTGGGAGTCCATATGGGAAGCTAGAAAAATGAGGAGAAGAAGTATGTGGTTGATCTGCAACATGATGAAAGACTATCGGGACTCCCATCCCTAAAGGGTAATGAAGAACAGCATGAGTGTCAAAAGTGCAAAAAGGTGCTATGAATGAGACAACTCATGTGGGTAAGAAAGCTACTGGGTACCAGTACCGAAGATGAAAACTAGAGGTGTGAGTACTGCAGAGCCGGAAATGGGTATCCTAAAGGCCAATATCAGAGGGTGTGACTGGAAGTGTAAATGCAAGTCAACGGGAGAGACTACATGCCAGTGCTGAGTATATACCTGAAGGAATGATGTTGAGAGATGATGACCACATACCTGCACATAGAACAACCAAATACCCAAAGTGAACAATATCTGAAGAGTTTATAAGATATGAGCATGTATTAGATAAATGTGACAATGCGTGTGCATACTTGACCATGATATGAAAAAAAGGTGCCCCGGGGGCTTAGGATGAAAAGTGGCCCAGGGACAGTTGTGATGTAGGTGGAAGGATGCTGATCCCGTGGCTGAAGACGGTTCGAAAAATGGACACTTTGGGCTCCCAGAATGGTGAGTGGAAGTTTGGAAAAAGGCCTATATATAGCTGTAGGGCCCACATTGCCACCTCATTTGTACCTGCTGCTACAGTGACTGGACGAGCAGATTGCAGAGGAGATTTGGAGTTTCAAGGAGCATGAGGTATCTGATCGACGGTGTGCGAGTCTCAGGTTAGTGGTCTGATCATCCTGCATAGAAATAGGTTTCCAATTTTTGGGCAGGGTAGGTATGGGGGGTCGTATAGGGGTTTTGAGGGGTTTTTGGGTAGGATGTGGGCCCACATGCGCAGGCGATTCAGTGGAAGGCGCGCATATGTGCGTGCCTGTCCACTGAATAAACATGCATTGGTGCGCGTGAGGTGGAATTTAAGGCGTGCCCTAGGGGCGCGCCTGTGAGTTGGACAGGCGCGCATTAGTGCATTCCTGTGGGGTGAACAGGTGCGCACCAAAGCGCACCTGTGGGTGTGATAGGCGTGCACTAGCGCGCACCTGTATGGTGAAAAGGCGCGCTCACGAGTGCGCCTGTGGGAAAAACAGGCGCGCATACATGCGCGCCTGTATAGTAAACAGGTGTGCATGTGTGCGCGCCTATGGGTGGTAAAACCGCACCTAGGAGGCAAGGTTGAAGGGTGAAAAATGAGTCTTTTTGATGCTTTTGATGGTAGTATAAGCTGATATAGGACTCTGTGTTGATTGCAGGTTGCCAGCAGTGACTATGGATGTGCGGTGGCATGAGCGAGACTGGTCGCAGTTGCGAGATGCTGTGGCTAATGCAGGGCCTACAGTTCGAGCGGCTTTAGCAACCAGTGGGTTGCTAAAGTTCTTTGAGTGCCCATTGATATGGGCACAGGAGTACTTATTACAGTTCCTGCTCTAGATGTGGAGTTCGGAGCTGCACTGCTTCCTCGTGCGAGGAGAGAAGATTCCCTTCACTGCGGTGGAGGATATATATTTTTTGACTAGGCTCCCCTTTCGGGGAATGCCACTGCCGACAGAGCTTGTGCTGCCGAGGGGTACACACCTGTCAGAGATCACCGAGCGATATTGCTCAGGTGAGAAATACATGTCTGGGACTGTAGTGAGTGTGAGTGGCCTAGACTCCCTGGCGCATCGTTGCATAGCGGCGATTATTGTTCGCGTGTATGGGTCACTTGCGACCCAATGGATCAGTGGAGGCCAGCTGCTGGTGCTGGAGAGGGTGGTGGTGGGCCGTGAGAAGTTCGCATGGGGGTTGACACTGCACGCGCAGATGATCGTGCAGTTGGACCATTGTCGGTCCATAGGTACCAGAGAGTTTGCTTTCGGCTTGATCCTGGTAGCCTGGTTTCTGGAGAGGGTGCCGATGTTGCGCCCGCAGGTTCTTCTAGAGGCGCCTGGGGCACGAGAGCCTCGATTGAGGCAGTGGTCCACGATTTTGGTTTGCCACGGTGGTGGCGAGGGCAGGCATTATTTCATAGTGCAGGCGGCACAGATATGGCGGCAGATGCCACAGGTCATACTTCAGTACCCCTATGCTGGGGTTGACTTCTAGGGGGACCCGGACATGGTGTTTCCTCCTGGGGAGGTGTTCGACCATCGAGGTATGTTGTGTATTTGTATGTTTTGATTTATGTTAGCTTTTGATATACCAGTTTATATGTATGATGATAGATACTGATACGATCTGCTGTTTATTGTTTGGTGCATGTGCAGATGTAGCACCTCGCGGGCGCGAGGTGGAGTGGCAGAGAGCGCCGGTTCAGTGAGAGCTGGAGAGACTGCCACCCGGGGAGAGACGTCGGAGAGATGAGGCCATGGGGCCCCCAGCAAAGCCCTAGAGGGCAGCGAGGAGGCGCTGGTTCGATGACCCTGGTGCAGGGCCATCTCATGCCCCTTCGGCGATGGCCGGAGTTGATTTTGATGACATACGCCATCGTCTGGAGACGGTGTTACAGGACGTGCCTAAGGGCATGTGGATCCATATCCAGGACGAGGGGTTCCTGGAGTAGTGTATCGGATTACCGCCACCATGGCGAGGTATAGTGCGGCGAGCAGCTGTGCTCACCGCGATGACTAGTGGACGCCTGCTGCCGGGGCAAGAGGGTCCTGCGGGTGTTCCACCACCAATGCCTAGGGCAAGTGGGGGTGGGCCACCACCTCCTCCTGAGGGAGGAGCAGCTGGGGGTGCGATAGAGGCACCCTGATTGTATATTGTAGACCGGTTTGTTTTTTGTTGTATATAGGCCGGTGAGCCGATTTTGTACCGATGGACTATGATAGCCTGTGGGCACATGTATTTTGTGTATGTAAACATTCAGATGGCCGGAGAGGCTTTGACATATATATATATGAGTATACACCTTTGTGAGATCCAGATGTTGTTTACATATGTTTTTTGTTGATGATGATGATGTCTATTCTATCTATATGCTGTGACAGGATGTATGAAATGTTTATGTATGTGTAGCTTGATGTGATATATGCCAATCTAATACTATGTTAGCTATTTCATCAGTTGTTTGATTCAATTGTCGTGGAATATGTGTAAATGTAATGGAATCAAAATGTCGAGATAATAATCTAACTTGCAGGTATTTGCGAAAGAGGCACGGATCGCGTACACGGTAAACATTTTTGAGCTGGAGAACGACTAGTTGAGAGTCGAGGAAAATGCTAAGGTGACAAATATGATGATGTTGGGCGTCGATCAGGAGGCCAATGACAGTAGTTTATTTAGCTTGGTTGTTGGTTGCTGGTCCCAAACATATGCCGCTTGAATGTAGCATTTCATGTGATGGGGTGTAGAGAGCCCAAGCAGCCGAAGCGAGATTTTGTGTCCAACGGCTGGCGCCGTCGGCGTAACCAATGTGGTAAGCTGGTGGAGGAGGCATCTGTCAATAGCACAAAGGATAGTTTATATGAGGGAGAAAAAATATTAAAAACGCTAAAAAAGAAAATAACCTAAAGTAGCATGACTACATTTAAGCATAAAATTTCTTGAGGTATAACCCATTGACGGGTTCTTTGAGCGAGAGGCCTTCGGGGGAGGCCAGGATGTATGTGCCTTTGGTGAGGCAATGTTGGATGATGTAAGGGCCATGCCAAAGTGGTTCTAATTTGCCGTGGCCAAAGGTATCATGAGCGATATCATAGGCTAGGACAAGGTCGCCTTCGCGAAATGATCGAAGGTTGACATGGCGATCAAAGGTAGCCTTGGATCATTTTTTAGCTGCCTCATTGTTCTATAATGAGGATCGATGATCTTCATCCAGAGACTCCAAGTTTAGCAAGCGCTGCTCCATTGGAGCAGTGTCAGGTAAAAGCTCAATTGCGGTGCGTAGGGTGGGAATTTCACACTCGATGGGAAGAGTTGCCTCGACCCCATGGACTAAATTAAATGGCGTGAAACCCATAGCGGTCTTTACTACCGTTCGATAAGACCATAGCGTGGAAAATAACATATGATGCCAATTGGTTTTATGTTTATTAACCGTGCACTGTAACATGGTCTTGAGGACTTTGTTTACTGCCTCGACCTGTCCGTTTGACTGAGGGTAATATGGTGAGGCGAACTCAGGAGAGAATCCTAACCGAGATGAGAGTTCGATGAAAATCTCATTCTCAAAATGTTTCCCATGATCGGAAATGAGTTGGAGTGGTACTCTGAACCGAGATATGACGTGATTAAAGAAAAAATGCGCTGCAGTGTCAGCGGTGTTGTTGAAGGTGGGCATAGCTTCGGCCCATTTGGTGAAGTAATCAACGACAACAACAATGTATTTGTGACCATTGCTGGAGGGGGGATTACAAGTCATAAATTCGATGCCCCATTTACAAAAGGGGCCTGCAGTCATGACAGGGTGAAGAAGAGCGGGGGGAGCACGGGCTTTGTTGGCATAGAGCTGACATTTCTCACAGCGTTTCACGGCATGAATGCAATCGTGAAACAGGGTATGCCAAAAGTAACCGGCCCAGATAATATTTTGAGCAGTGGATATGCTCGAAAGATGGCCCCCACATATGCTGCTGTGGCATTCGTTTAATACTATGTCAGCCTCGTCAATAGTCAGGCAGTGACGAAGAATGGTGTCGATGCCCCGCCGATATAGGATGTCGCTGATGAGGAGATAGCAGGGGGCTTGATGGCGAATGCGTCGACAATCATCTCGTGATAGGTGATTACCGAACTTGTGAGTTCGTAGGTAGACGAGAAGGTCGCCATACCAAGGATCATCGGAAGCGATGTAAAACAGATGTTCGTCAGGAAAGTCAGTGTTGACGGGGGCACTAGGTGTGTCAGGGGGAAGGGCCGTGACAAGTTCGGTGAGAACGAGGGCCTTCTTACTCTTAGGTGTTGAAAACTCGAGGTCGTATTCCTGAAGGATAACAATCCATCGAGTGAATTTGCCGTTAACTTGGCGACGGTTGAGAAAGTATTGCATAGGGTTGGAATCTGCAATGACCTTGGTGGTGCGAAGTAGAATGTAGTGGCGCAGTTTCTAGACTGCAAGGACAACTGCAAGAGTAAGTTTCTCTTCGTGTTTATACTTCAAGGGTGGCCCTGAGAGGTTCTTACTAACGTAGTAAATGACGTGTTCACGATTGTCATCTCCGAGCTGGACAAGGACGCCGGCTACTGATACAACTGATGCTGATATGTAGAGGATGTAGTCGCGATTGTAGTTAGGTGCACTAATCAAAGGTGCATTGGAAAGCACTGTTTTAAGGTCATCAAATGACTGTTGGGCATAGTCGTCCCAGTGAAAAGGGATGTCGTGACGTAGTAAGCGAAGGAAACTATGTGCGTGGATGGCGTAATCAGGAACAAAGCGTCTAAGGAAGTTCGCTTTGCCCTGTAGACTCTGCAGTTGTCGTAAATTCCGAGGAGGTGGAATTTCGGTGATGGCTTTGACTTTAAGGGGGTCCACGGTAATACCACTTTGGGAAACGATAAAAATGAGGAGGCGCCCTTCGGTGACACAAAATACACACTTGAGAGGGTTCAAGCGGATGTTGAACTGGCGACACCATTGAAAGATGGTTCGTAAATCATCAAGATGCTAGGTGCGCTTCTTGGATCGAGTGGTGAGGTCGTCCAAGTAGGCAAGGATGATTTCAGCCAGATCGTGAAAGATGTATGTCATCGCGTGCTGGAAGGTTGCGTCGGAATTTTTGAGGCCGAAGGGAATAACATGATATGCAAAGGTACCCCATGGGGTGATGAATGCGGTTTTGTACTGATCGGCTGGGTGAATTTGAATTTGGTTATAGCCAGAGAATCCATCCATAAAGGAAAGAGCCGCGTGGCCGGCGCAGTCATCGATAATTTGATCGATAAAGGGCATTAGAAAATTGTCTTTTGGACATGCATTGTTGAGATCACGAAAGTCGGTGCAAACGTGAATGGTGCCCTATTTTTTGTCGACTGGTACAGGGTTGAAAACCCATGAAGTGTAAGCGATGGAGTAAATAAATCCGGCCGTATGTAATTTGTCGATTTCAGATTTGATAGCTGCGACCTTGGATGGGTGTAGCGGTCGCTGTTTCTGGCGAACTGGTGTGATGTTAGGCCAGGTGTCGATGTGATGCTCGACAATAGACGGGTCAAGGCTGGGCATCTCTGTGTATGACCAGGTGAAAATATCCCGATATTCCTGGAAGAGGGTTTTATATGCGGTGATTTCCTGAGGAGTGCACGCAGCTCCAATGATGATTTCTTCGACAACGCCATATTTAATGGAAATATCGATTTTGATGGTGGGGGAAATGTTAGCCAGATTACCTTCTTCAAAAGCGGCGGGTGCAGGAATGGGATTGTTGAACCAATCGATAGGCCCGGAGGGGATAAAATCTTTGGTTTCGACCGCGTAAATGGGATTGTGGCTAGGAGGCATGAGGGCCTCCTGCGGAGGGAAGAGAGCACGATGATGTAATGCATCCCAGGGAGAGTCTGGGCGTTGTATCTCTTCCAGTATTTCTTCGTCGCATTGGAAACGACGAGAATATAATGGATCATGAGGAGTGATCTCCGTGATAGTGTGGTTTCCCCCTGCTGAAGAAACATAGGGGGTAATTCTAGGAGAGAGTGAGGGTTCACTTGACATAAACCATATATTAAGGTACTGAGGGGTACCCGTAGTGGTAGGGTGTAGAGCCTCCATAGGGGAATGAGAAAGAGAGTTGGGGGGGGGTTGCGGGGTAACTCCTTAGAGACGTTATCTGAGAACCATGGAGGCGTAGGGAGTGCCTCGGGTTCGGGAGAAATGACGTGAAGATCCGCTAGTGGCGAAGTGGTGTCAATGACCGTTGCTGCGGGTTGGTGAAGTAGGGTCAATTGATGTTGTCGATATGCCAGGATCATAGGACACTAGTATGTAAAATGTGATAATGAATTTCAAAGAGATCAAGGGCATCTCATGCATTCATTGACAGAAGTGGTGACATAGCGAATGTCAGTGATATTTGTTGTAGAGGACATAGCAGGGCGTGGGTCGTTCTGAAAGTTCTAGCGTACAGCAGCTAATGTCTGCCAGAAATGTGGTAGTGCTGGGAAATGATGAGTGTAATGGACATACTCAGAACAGATGGCACACGCGAATTTGGTCCTCAACCCTTTACTACTGGAAGGCTGGGTGGTAGCAGTAGGGCTAGTAGTAGTGATGGGTGTTGTGGTAATTTGATTGAGTGGAATCAAATTTCGTAATTCTGGTAATGATGGGCAGTTGTTGGTTTGGTGACCCTCTTTCTCACATAATGCACAAGGTGGTGGAATGCGCGGAGGAAGTGGAGTTGTGGGCTCCTTCTTCTTTCGCCTGCCCCCAACTGTAGCAGGGGGGGTAGGGAGTATGGGGGAGTGAGGGTGAGGACATGAATCTTCATGGGGAGGCCTTCCTGTGGGAGAGGGACCATCTCAGGTGGATGTAAATACCAGACTAGGATGGCTAACACCATATTGGGTAGTGTGAGCGTTGCGGCTACCTGGAAAGCTTCTATACCGGGTGGAGGGTAAAAGAAGGGAATTTGAGTGAGGGGACGGGGAACAGTCTCCCAAATGGGACTAGGCCTCTGAGGGGGTGTGGAGTCGTGGACTGTGGGGGTCGACGAGTTCGTAGGAGGCTCCTATGGGAGTGAGGCTGCGACTGTTGAGACATCAGGAATGTCTGAAGCCTCCTGAGGAGGACGAGCATCCTCCGTGTGAGTTCCGTCAGATGAGATGGCGCATACTTGATGAGGGGGAAGGAGTGGTGGTGCTCCATGGTATGTCCCTAACAAGGATGGATATTTGAAAATCCCAGGACCCATCTCGACGAGTGGATATGCATCGTTGTTGGTGTGAATGAGAGGAAGAATGTTATCGAGATTGGCAGATGGGTTAGGCTCGTAATGCGTGACTTGGTCAATGGTCACAATCTTTTCGTTGTGGGGGAACATGATTGTCCTAAAGACTGATTATGCCACTGCCTTCATAGCATACATGTAGCTACGTCCGAACAAGATATTGTAGTCGAGATGAGCGTCGATAACTTCGATCTCAATGAGAATAGTTTTTCCCCCGAGTTCCACGGGGACATTTTGGAAGAGCCCTTCAGGAGATGACGGTCTTCTGTCATAAGCTCGTAATGTGATGGCGGATGGTATGAGTTCCGGGGAACCAAGTTTCTGCCATACTGTTTTGGACATGATGCATGTAGATTCTCCTTCATCGATGATACACCGATGGACGGTGATGTTCCGTATTTTTACTGGTACTTGAATAGCGACCGCGGCGGGAAGACGAGGTTCGCAACTATCAAGGTCAAAAGTGATGAGTCGAGTATCGGAAGGGTCGACTGCCCCCAAAACGGAAAGTAGTGATTTCTGTTGAGTAGGACAAGTCTGGAGGACTTCCAAAACTGACATGGCAGCCAGGGATTGTGCTAAGTCGTCTACTAAGATGTAGTTATGTGCTGCCCTAGCCTGTGGATTATGAACATTCCTGCGCAAGGGGATGTGAGGGATGCATAATGGTGGTTCAGCAGAAGGGCGAGGAATCATCAACGAGGGTCCTATTGGTGTAGGGTTTATCTCTGGAGAGATAGGAGTAGACTCAACTGGTGTCAGATACTGACGATTTCTTGTTTGCAGAAGAATTTCTTTCTCACTGGTGAGGAGAATAGTTCACTCCACTGTATTGTTGGGGTTGTGATATTGGCCCACCTGAGG
The DNA here is from genome assembly GCA_009831015.1 of Picea engelmannii. NCBI lineage: Eukaryota > Viridiplantae > Streptophyta > Pinopsida > Pinales > Pinaceae > Picea > Picea engelmannii. Next base: position 60,473 of record ML785110.1, on the reverse strand, counting down.
TGGGGGATGCTTCTTGTCCTATTAGGTGTTTATGACACCTTGATGTGGGATAGGGGTTTGCAGCACGGTGGGAGGTTGTTATACATACTGTTGAGGTGCCTGCTGAGGGGCAGGTTGCGCTGGGGAAGGGGAAATGCTCTCAGAGTCTTTCAATCTTTTGAAATCAGCGATTTGGGGGAAATGGTGAGTGTAGTGACTGAACACGCCACAAAGAGCACAAGGGTGGATGGTTTTAACATTATTCCTCCCTTGGCGTTTGTTTTTATTCCCCCCTTGAGGGTTTGGGTTCCCTTGGTTCTGATTGCCCCCAGTGGTTTGATGTTGTGGGGGTTGATTCCCGCCTTGACCAGGGTTGTTGTTATTCCTATTCCATCCTTTCTTCTTGGCATTGTTCGAAGGGTTGGCTGTATTTAACTGTTTAAAATTTTGGTATTGTTGAGAAGCAGATGGTTGAACAAAATTTACCCCCGCATGTGGATGTGGGGGAGCCATGGTTTGTGGAGGACCAGGAAACAGAAAATAAGGATTTTGAGGTGGTGTTGATCCATAAGGTACATAGGAAGGCTGTGTGCTTTCACCAGTACTATAAGCATATGTTGAGGGGGTACCACTGGTTGTGGGAATCGGTGGATGTATGGGAGGTGCCGGTGGTGGTCCACTAATGGGTGGAGGTATAGCAACAGGGTATAACTGTTGATAAGGGGGTGGGGGGTAATAAGAAGTGCCCTCGTAGACCGACGAGTATTGAGGTGTTCCATACATCGGTGGTGGTTGGGGTTGTGGACCATGGTGTGTGGTGGCACCTATTAGTCCATCTGCTGAGTGAGACATCCCAGGTTTGTCCTGGCCAAATGGCACAGGTTTTGGAAGATCAAGAAGTACTGTGTATAAGTATCCTGACTGTGCATAAATGAGGTCATATTGTTGACCCTTGCTGATGGCTTCCTCTTCAGATTGTGGGAAGGTGGAAGCTACATCCTTACCAAGGAGAACGACAAGTGATCTAAGAAACCAGTCAAGACATTGTTGTTTGGTGGTTTCTGCTTTACACAAACTATGTCACCTACGCCACTCATGAATTTGGTCAGTGATGTGGGTGGATGAGGTCTGTTTGAAGTTAGACAGTAGTTCTAGACCGTTTTCATGGTAGATGGGTAATTAGAAGAAAGTTAAGAATTCTTTGGCCAAGGATTCAAAGGTCGTATGGGACCCTGATTTTTCTTCGACATACCATTTGGCTGATGGGCCAGTGAGTGTGCGTTGAAATAATCAGAGTCTGACGGAATCGTCCATAATGCTATTGGAAGAACACCATAGATGAAAGGTCATGACATGGTTGGCAGGGTCATCCCCTGCCTTTCCTTCAAACTTTGGTATGTCTGAAGGAAGTTTGGTTGGCATTGCAGGCCATGTGGTGTCATGCAATATAGGATCATTGGTAAGCTTGGTGAGATCCGGTATGTTGAGAGAGGCCAAATATGGCAT
>ML785110.1:32488-49814 GCA_009831015.1 Picea engelmannii | reverse complement strand
TATGGTGGGTTTAACCGCCCTTTACATTGGTCGTATGCAATACACATATATATAACCGTGGGTCGCGCCCCAATTCACATATTTGCAAACTTAAATATATTAAAACGCATACATATGTTAAGTAACACATGCGGGCACACCAGTTGGGCAACCTTTCCCAAGGCTTTACCCTGCCCAAAGGTCATGGGGTCGACTCTTGCCAAATGCAAAGATTTTAAACCAATTTTCATGTGACACGTGGCGGTCATTTATTGGGCCACGTGTCACCAACCCATTCCTTGCAAACAAGCCATGTCACATGCCAACTATCCAAATAGCTACCTACCATGTGTTGTATGGCCTGCCATGTGTCGTACAGCCTGCCACGTTAGTGTTTGTACGAACTGTACGGACTGTACAATCAGCATCCCTTTTTTTGCCTGTTTGTCATTTTGAACAGAACATGATATCTCTCGCTCCTGACGTCCGTTTGAACCCAAACGAGTTGTGTTGGGTTCATAATGATGAGACATATGCTCTCATTCGATTTGAATTGATTCCAAGCACTTTGAATTTTTGAGCAAAATTTGATCCCCTGGATCAATTTAATAGTCTGAATCGTGAAACACAAGGAGGTGAAGTGATTTGCAAATCTATCAGTTGTTTAAGTTTAATCATTCGGTTACATCTTTAGCTTCATCCTCATGACACGAAGTGCATGATGAGACAATTAAAAAACTATTCTTATCATAGACTTGCTAAACAAATAGATGTCCACCAATTGACTTAGGCAAGATTTGGCACTTAACTTAGTGCATTAGGCTCTTCCATATCAGCACTGGATTGTAATAGGTAGATGGTACCGGATCACGACAGGGTGCAAAAGGTGGTACTGGATCATGATAGAGCGTGGTCGTTGGTACTGGATCATAAAAGAGCATGTTCATTGGTACCGGATCACAACAGGTAAGATTTAGTACCGGACGCGTTTGGTACCGGATCAGACAACAAAAATCTTGGTGCGCAGGTACCGGATCATGACAGAGATGGTACAGGAACACTAGACATCTAGGGGTCAAAGATTCACATATGACAAATTGAGCATTAGTACATGAAATATTTAATTCCTTAACTCAATAAACCACAAAATACATGAATTAACCATACTTTACCTTATGACCTTATTACTGGAAATTGGTAGCATTCTTGTCATTCACTCAAGATTTAGGTAGGTCCAAAAAGGTACGAGTGAAGAGTAAAATAGGGTAATGAGAATGTCAATTTTAGGTCTCAACATTCCCCCATGCCAAAATCATTGCATGTCCTCATGCAACTGAAAACAAAACCCAAAATTTTTCAAAACTTGAGACTGTGTTCTTTACTTGGGTGGATCAATGATATTGATGGCTGAAGCCTCTTCTCTTAGCTCCCTTTTGATGACCCTAACATATTGTAGGAGTCATAATACTTTCTTGAGCTTGTTAGAGGTCTCTTCATGGTCGTCTTGAATTTGTTGGTTGGTTGCTTTCAACTGCTCATTTTCCTTTTTGATATATCTATCCAAGAGTTTATATTCCTTTACTTCTTGTTGGAGTTCCTGATTTTGTTTTTGTAATTCCCCAATCGTTTTCTTCATTTGTTCTTTTGTCAAGTTCTTTGTTGATTCTACCATTGCTGGCTGGGTGCACTCCCTTTCCTTGACTTCCTCCCTCATCCCACATGGAGTAATAGTGGTTTTCTCTTCGGTCAGACTAGGGATGTCATCTTGAATTGGTAGATCCTCAGAAGGGGAGGTAAGGTCGATTGAATCTTCCTGTGTATGAAGACTAACTATTGTTTTTCCCTTCTTTGCCATGCTCCTTGTAGTTCTTTTACAAGGAGGCATTGGATCAGGGATGCTCACAGGCTTCCTTTTCTTCCTCTCTAATTGTGAAATGGTGACATGGGGTTGTGCCGCAGACTATTTACTTTTAGTTTCTGAGCTATGCTTCCTTTTCTTCATCCTTTTCTGATGGTCCTCTTTCTCAAATACCACCGTTGAAGTTTCCTCCACTATTTTTTTTTTACCTTTTGATTCAGAGCTTTTATAAGCCTTGTTGACTATGGAAGAGGACCCTACCTTTTCATGTTGGCTCACTAGACTAGATGATGGTGGAGTTGTCTTATCCTTCTTGCTCTTTTTCTCTTGGGGTTCCTTACTTTTATTTGGACCATGTTGGGTTTCCTCCACATATTTGTTTCTTGTGGGAACGTGTTGTGTGATAAGGGTTTTTCAACTAATCCTCTATTTCCTAAACTCATGCAAAACTAGCATTTTAATGAAACCTTGATGATAGATGCTAGTCTTTTCTATTTTGGAGATGAATTTAACACCCCTTACCATTTTATTCAAACTCATCCATAGAAAATAGGGAAAATCAATTTCCGGTCCTCCTTCAAAATACAATAGGATCCTAAGGTGATAAATGAAAGTCACGACATACTTACCTTCATAGGTGACAAATCGTTGAAGACTGGTAATCATTGGATGGTATTATTCTTTGATGTAGTTTCTAGGGATCCCTTTCTTCCAGTCAAGATGCCGATGATCTGCCTTCAAGAATTGTTGGCACATCTCTTTGTTACTTCCTACACCTTTGAAGTATTTAGATGCTCTGCTAGGCAGTCCCATAACCTCCCTTATGGTTGCTTCATTAATTATCAGTTGTAGATTGCCTATACGTGTCATGTCTCCATCATAACCTTGTATAAATTCTTGAGATATCTTCTCATTCCATCCTGTAAATTTTTCCAGAAAAGGTATCCACCCCAATCTAGCATATTTTTCTTGACATAGTTGGTATTCCTCGGTTTCCCTATAAATTTGGAAAACCGTTTCGTGTCTCGTAATGACCATCGTTATAAGTTGAGAAAAGGATTGGGTTTTAGCACAAGGGTTTAGTGAATTGATGGAGGGTTTGGTATCAGAAAGGAGTAGGCTCGGAACTGGAGAAAATCTCATGACAGGGGGAAGTATGGTGATGATGTTGCGAATGGTAAGTTTGAGTGAGGGTGTTGTAAGGAAATATTATGACCAAATGAGGCTTATCTATATGGTTTCGCCACCAGATAAGCCATTTCATATCTACCAGTTACTGTAATGATGAGCATAAGACGTCGGGTATCAGGGCATCATTTTAGAATAGGTGATTGGACGTTCGGGTGGTGAAATTAATGTTGGATCATGGTTCATGGTATAAGATAGGTTCGTGAATTTGCTTGAGGATGAAATATAATTATGGCTTATCATTGCTATGCAAGCCTCATATTTTGATATGATTTTTGCCTTTAATCATGTTCAAGAGCTATGAGAGGATTAATTAGGTTTAGGCATATAGGTATGAGGGATAGGCGCATGGGTTTAATACTAAGGTCGTAGGATCTAGTATATATTTCCATATTTATTGTAGTTTTATGAGCATAGGAAAATAAATACCATTTTACCTTTGCTTTCACCTTTGTATGATCGATGCCCATAGTATGTGTGACTGCTTGTAAATTGTCAAAATTCATCCTTTTAGACTGAAGCTTCTTGAAAACTTGGTACGAGAATGTCCTGTACTTCTGATGTGCGTATCTTCTTTTGTATTTGGTTATGCAGAGTGATCATGTAAGTCTAGAAAAGAGTCTTGAAGGGTATCTTTGACCTTCCCCCATGCCGAAGATGTTGTATATCTGTAGGCAAGAAGATTCAACATTTGATATCATAATGGAGAAAACATGACAAGAGTAAAAGGAATCAATCAAATTTTATAAGTACAACTTATCACTTATCATATGATCTCATGCCAAAAATGAAATTGCCCTTCTTTTAATGGATTATTGACAGAGGTAGCATTCAACAGTGAAATAGGGGAATACATATATGTTTGCATCTCATGCCAAAAATGAAATTGCCCTGCTTTTAATGGATTATTGATAGAGGTAGCATTCAGCAGTGAAACACGGGAATACATATATGTTTTCCATAATAACAGATCCCACCTAACTTGCTTCAAAGATTTACTATCATTGGTTGTTATAGATCAATTTCAAAATATGAGTAGATTAGGCTCCCTAGTTAGGGCTCCACTCTTAAGAAGTTTCCTTCTTAGATAGTGTAGGCTTTAGATGTCAGACCGGTAAGTTGACTTAGGGTGATTCTCAAATGGACATTTTCTTGGAGAATTATATTGCTAATTCATCTAGGATTTTGTATCTCATGAAAGCCAATAAGGACCTTTACTATTTTTGTTTTAGTTGGCAAAAAGTGGATTTTTCAATCAGACAAGTATAGATGAGACATGTTTCAACCAGAACCCACTGCCAGCAAGCATGTTCAGTACTCTGGTGGGGTAGTTGTGATAATTAGTGAGAGGCGGCTTCCCCAGGTAGAATGCCCCATTGCCAACAGGCCTGTTCAATACCCTGATGGGTTTGCCTAGTCATACCACGGACCGGTACCCGCTACCAGTAGACCTGTTCAGTATCCCGGCGGGTTAGTCTCTTAAACCCTTTTTCCATCACAAGATTCTTGTCCATAGTCACCTATTTTGGTTTGTATTAAAGAGTGCTTTGCACGGTGACAGGGGAGGCTCGTCTAAAAACCTTTTTACAGGGTGGGATGGTATTGGGTTGGAAGGCATATACTCTTCTTTTGTATGTCTTTTAAAGATTTTTCTGAAGGAAAAATAAACTTTTATGCACATTATTTCTTTAGAGTGATCGAGATGCATAATTTTGTCTGAAGTTATCCATAAGAGAATGACCTAAAGTTTCCTTGGGGTACTGGTACATCCTCTGCCATAAAATTTTTGGTAGTTTTCCCATGGTAGAGAGTGTTCATATACTCATGTGTTACTCTTTAATAAGATAATCCAATGAATATTATTGAAATCTGGTTAGGGTGAGATAGTTCATTATAAGCTAATATATTTTTTCCTTTAAATCATGCTGAAATACTGGGTAAAGGAAACTTCTAGTCTTTAAAGTGGATTATGGTTCTTTGAGCAATCATAGGTAAAGATTGTGTCCCTCTTTTTAGTTTGTTTTAAGCAACAGAACCAAAATAAATTAAGTTCTTCTCAGCAACATAACCAAAAGAAATTGAAATACTTCTCAACAGAACCAAAATAAATTAAAATACTTCTCAGCAACAGAACCAAAAGAAATTAAAATACTTCTCAGCAACAAAACCAAAAGAAATTAAAATACTTCCCTTTAGTTGTCAATAGAAGGGATGCCATTTGATAATGCTTTTGGCTTCGTGGTTCTATCTTAAGTGGTTTTTGCATGGCTTCATACTTCAGATTAATTGACATAAGATTTTAAAATATGCTTTGTCAATATGTATTGATAGTTTTGTAGAAGGACAGACTCTGGTACCAGACTGGTACTAGACCAGAACATGATTTCTGGTACCGAAACATAACAGAATATTATTGATGCCTACAACTAATATTTAGCAAATTCATGAAGGATCAAACAGATTATTAAAAATATGTTTACGAAAGAAAATAAAATTTGTGAAAGTAAAACAAAAGGAGGTAAGGGTCTTTTGTTACCTTCAGCTTATTAGCAAAATTCGATCCACACCTATGTACAAAAAGTTTCAAATAAACCAATCAATCAATGTGGATCAGTAGGAGGATATCCTTCGTTACTGATCATCTGCATGTTTGAATTCTATAGTATATGAGTAAGGAATTCTTCTTTTGACAGAGGCTTGTTGTAAACTCATAATCGGTGACCATTCACAAGTAGTGGTGTCTATTGTTCATCAATTGTATTTATCCTGATTGAAGCATTATCGTAGATAGTGTCAATTTCGTAAGGTCCCATCCAACGGGTGGTTAACTTACCTTTGAAGTTCTTGAATCTACTGTTGAAAAGGGCCCAATCTCCTTGTTGAAAATTTTTCTTTTTGAGATAATTTTCATGCCATTCTGTTCTTTGTTCTTGAATGAGGGTAGTCCTTTGAAGTGCTTCCTGCCTAGTTTCATCCAACTCATTAAGTTGCAAGAGTCTTTGTTGTTGGGCTTCATCCAAGTTCATGCCAACTTGTACTGCAGTCTTGAAGGTTTTGATCTGAAATTCTATGGGGAGAAGCACCTGCTTCCCATACACTAACTCATAGGGTGTATGTCCCATTGTATTCCTCCAGGTGATTCTATAAGCCTATAAGGCTTCTAATAATCTGTCAGCCTAATCCTTATGGTGAAAATGTACTATTTTCGTGATAATGGACTCAATAACTTTGTTGGTGGATTCTACTTGTCCATTTTCTTGTGGATGATAGGGTGCAGATTTCCTGTGTTTGATTTGGTACTGTTTTGTAACAAATTTTACTAGATGAGAGGTAAATTGGGTTCCCTGATCAGTCACAATTTCTCGCGGTACACCAAATCTAGTAAAGATATCATTAAAAAGGAAATCTACCACTGATTGTTCACTGGCAGCCGATAAAGCCTTTGCTTCAACCCATTTAGTCACATAGTCAATGCATACAAGTATATACTTTTTCTTTTTAGATGCAGGGTTAATGAGCCCTACAAAATCTAATGCCCATTTCTCAAATGGTTCAATGACTACTTGGGCTTGAAGTGGCATTTGGTCTCATGTAGTAGGCTTACCCATTCATTGACATTCATCACAATTGGATACATAGGTTTTAGCATCTTTGAAAATATGAGGCCAGTAGTAACCTGATTGCAGAACTTTGTAAGAAGCCGTTTTGTCTGCGAAGTGTCCTCCACAAGGGCCATCATGGCAGGCTTGTAAAATATCATGAATTTCATCTTCCCTTACACATCTCCTGATCACCAAATCTGGTCATGTTTTGTAGAGGCAATCATCGTGCCACATGTAATTTGCACTTAGTTGAATTACTTTATGTTTTTCTCTAGGAGACAATTTCTGAGGCATCTTCCCTGTCACAAGATAGTTAGCGACATCTACATACCACGGAGTGAATGTAGAAATAGTAAATAAATTTTCAGAAGGAAACGTATCTTCTACTCGTGCATTATCTCCCAGATGAATCATTCTAGATAAGAAATCAGCCACAAGATTATCTTTACTAGGTCTATCAATAATATTGATATTAAACTCTTGTAATAATAAAATCCATCTTGTAACTCTAGGATTTGTTACAGGTTTGTTCATTAAGAATCAGATGGCTAAATGATCAGTGTCTACAAAATCTTGATATCCAGTAATATAGTGCCTAAATTTATTGATAGCATGGACTACAACGAGAAATACCTTTTATGTGACCGTATAATTAACTTTAGCTGGAGACAGATTTTTACTGACGAAGTAAATAACATAGGGCATTTGATTTTCTCTTTGTCCAAGGACTTCCCCAAGGGCTGTATCTAAGGCATCGGTACAAATATGAAAAGGAAGGGACCAATTTGGTCCTCTTAATATAGGGGTAGTTGACAATTTCTATTTTAGAATTTCAAAAGATATTTGGCATTCATCATCCCACTTAAATTTAGCTTCTTTGGATAATAATTTAAATAAAGGGGTAGCTAGGCTTGTAAAATTCGGAATGAATCTTCTATAGTAGATAGCATGTCCTAAAAAGCTGCGGACTTCCTTTTGTGAGGAAGGTATTCTGATTTGTGTGATGATATAAATCTTTGTCAGATCAACTCTCATGCCAGAACGGGAAATGTGATGTCCCAAAACAATACCTTCAGTGAGCATCATTTTTTATTTTTCATTACTTAAGGAAAGGTTAGTTTCCTTACACCTAATCAATACTTTTTCTAAACTGGCCAATGCTTCCTGGAAGTCTTGTCCATGGACTATAAAGTCATCCATGTAGACTTCCACACAATCATTGGTCAAGTCAGAGAAAATGGCTAGGACAATTCTTTGAAAAATGGTTGGGGCATTGCAAAGTCCGAAAGGGAGCACCCTATAAGCATATGTGCCCCAAGGGCAGGTGAAAGTGGTATTTTCCTGGTCTTCGGGTGCTATTTGTATCTGGTTGTAACCACTAAACCCATCCAAGAACGAAAAATACTTCTTTTCAGACAGGGTATCCAACACCTGATCAATAAATTGTAAGGGAAAGTAATCCCTATGGGTATCTTTGTTTAACTCCCAAAAGTATACACATATCCTCCACTTACCATTTTTCTTGGGAACTATGACAAGTGGAGATACCCATTGACTATCTGAAATGGGGTATATGATATTGGCTCGGAGGAGTTTTTGCAATTCCTCTTTTACAATATCTTTAAGGGTTGAATTCATTCTTCGCTGAGGCTGTCTGACTGGTCTGATTTGGTCATTAGTGTAGATATGATGTGTGCATGTGTCAGGGTGAATGCCTTTCATGTCTGCATAATCCCATGCAAAGGCATCAAATTGTCTTTGGAGCATTTCAATCACTTGTGTCTTTTGTTCTGGTTCTAAACTAGAGTTGATATACAAAGTTTTTCCTGGGCAAATCTCAACAAGTTCAGTAATTTCTTCCTTATCTGAGGAGGCTAGTGATAAAGTGTATAATTGAGTGATATCAGGGTGCCAAGTTTGTTGAAATTTGGAACTAAAAATATGTGACAATTCTGCAAAAGACCTTGGATATTCAATGCAATTTGTGTCAACCAAAAATAAGCTTAAGAATTGTTCATCTGATTGTTCTTGTATTCCTTTTACATGTTCAAGTGCTAAAAGAGGTCTAATGCAATCTTCCTCTCCATAAGGGTTTTCTAACCAAATAGGTATTTCCTGTGCCGGTTGGGCAGGAGGGAAGAGAAAAAGTTTTTGGCTATGTGTGCCATTGGATATAGTCATCTCACCAGACTGATAGCTGATAAAGGCATCTTCTATGGCCAGCCAAGGGAGGCCAAGAACCACAGGGTGTCCTAGTTTGGAGGATGATTTAGAATAGATGACTAAAATGTCTATTGGATATTCCCAAGAAGCTAGGGTGACCGTGACATCATCTAGACTTCCTGCAGGGATAATGACTGACTTATCTACCAACTTGATCATGGTTTGGGTTGGTCTTAGCTGATTGATTTGGAGCTTCTGCATAGTGCCCAAAGGCATTACATTAATAGCTGCACCCAAATCAATGAGTGTGTTTGGTAGAGAAATGCCATTAATTTCAATAGTGACAACTGGGTTTCCAGGATCATTATATTTGTATGGCATTTCAGAAATGAATTCAGATAATTGTCCCACTACCTAAACAAGAGGAGGTTCCTTCTTCTTCCTTCCTGGTTTCTTAATGCAAAGAACCCTTATAATTTTGGCGTAAATAGGGATATCCTTAATAGCTTGTAGTAGAGGTATTTTTATGCACACATTTCGTAATTCATCTTCTATATCTCTGTGCAAGGGTGGTTCAGGTTTCTTCACTAACAGTCTTTTGGGGTAAGGTGGAAGATTAACTTGTTGGGGTACTCGTATAGACTAAGAAGTGATTGGGATAGGAGGAGAGGCCTCCTCTTCTACAGGGGTGGTTTGAGTGTTTTCTTCCTCAGAATGATTATCATTTTCTTCCTGAATTATTACTGCATGATTTGATTGGTTTACAACTTTCCCCGATCGTAGTTGAATTTCATAGGTGGGAAAGGTTTGAACTTATGTATTCTATACAGGGTGGGTGGGTCAATTATTGGGGTTAGGGACTAGCTGGGCATGGATTGTTGTTGGTCTCAGAGGATTGTGGGCAGCTTGGTTTTGTGGTTGTTGATTGGGATTTATAGATACTTGTTGTTGTTGATTTGGATTCAAGGGGGTTGTAAATTGTTGTTGTATAGGAGGTGGGAGTAAAGCTTGCATCTGTGGTGGTTTCAATCCAGGTAGTAATTGGGAAATGTTTGCAGGGTACTGTGGATATGTAGGGTAAGAGGTATTTCCATACATAGGTCCCCTCCAACCTTGTTGCCAAGGCTGAGTTTGTTGAGGTGTCCATTGTGGATAAGTCATTGGGGAAGAACCCCATTGTTGTTGTTGATATTGTGTATTAGGATCATAAAATGTATTGGGATTTTGGGATCTCCAAGGTCTTCTAGAAGGGTATGTTTGTTCTTGTGAGACTCCTCCTCCCCTATACATGGCTTGTAGTTCAAGCAAGGTTGGACACTCATATGTGGGGTGTTCTAGTGTACACAGACCGTAGATTTATATGACATTTAAAGGGAATTCTTTCTCATTATTGTGCTTCTTTTGGCATCTATGACAAAATATTTCTAAAGCATCTTCTTCTTGTTTCTTTTTTAGTTTCAGAGTATCTAATTGGTTACTTATTGTGCTCAATATGTCTGTTTTAAAGTTCTCCAATAAGTTTCCTAAATCAGTTCTAGTGACAGTCCCTGAACTTTGTTTTGTATTTCTGCTAAAAGGATCTCTTGGTCCTTTGCCTATTTTAGCTTGTCCTCTTGATTATCTCCTATAGTAATCTGCAATTTCTGAAAAAGGTTTTTGGTGTACATCTCCTGAACTCAACAAGTTTAAAACTTCTATGCAATCATCCCTAAGACCTTTCAAGAATACAGTTCTTACTATAGCTGGGTATGAGGTGAATAGCTTTGACTTTTGATAGTTGTATAAGAACCTTTCTAAGTAGTCTTCAGGACTTTCATATTCTATTTGATGCATTTTAAAAATGTCATTTTTAACATTATCCTTACAATAGCCTTGGTATTTTCGTAAAAATGTGTCTTTCATTTGATCCCAAGAAAGGATTGTATTTTCTCCTAATCTCATGAACCATCTTAAGGCTGAATATTTCATTGTAGTAGGAAAAAGCTTAAGTTTTTGGGCATCGTCTGAGTAGTTATAGCTTCTACATAATATGTCAAACTCAAATAAAAATAAATCTGGATCTTCAGTTGACATACCTCTGAAAGTGGGTAACGATGATAGTGGGATATTCTTCATGCTGACGTTTCTGGAAATATCCAAGATTGGAAACCCAAAGGTCTCAGTCTCTGTAGCTACATTTCCTTCTTCTTCTTCCATTCTATTGATGGATGGTTCAGAAACTGGATTTTCCGTGTCTCCTAAATGTTCAGCAGACTCACGTTCTTCATGTCCCAATACTGATTCTTCCATTTTAGGTTCTCCTTCTGGAGCCTCACTGGCTCCCCTTGAATTTTCTGTTGGTGGAATTTTTCCTGCACCAGTGTTAGTTGGATTAGTGGGGGGGTTTGTTTTTGAATCTTTGGAGCTTACAAATCTACCCTTGTTATCTCTATATCTATGCATAAAATGGAAATTTGATTCTTTAGCTGAATTGAAATCCTAATTCTATCTAAAAGGTAAGAAGGCAACCTGGCTTCGGAGAACCCCACTCTAGTGGCCACGTGGCTCTTCACTCATGTCTTAAACATTTTATCCTCCTCCCTCAAGCATCCTTTTAAAACATTTATGCAAACAATCTAAACTAAAGATTACTTCCTACTGTTTGCAACTCCCCGACAATGGCGCCAAAATGTTTTGCTACTTATATGTCTAATACAATGCACTCATTAATTATCAATCCAAGATTCGTAATCAACAGAGTTACAAGACACCAGTAAGAAAGGTAATTCCTAATGTCATGATCATAGAATCAAACTATATTATGTATGCTAGAAACAAATCAAGATAGCAAACTACAATGCACTTTGGTTGTCTTTCACAGAGAGGCTATCTATTCCATTATGGCACATGAAAGTATGAGATGGAATTGGTTTGATATATCAACTCTAATGTCTGGACCAGAAAACTAATTATGCAATCCACACTTTCTGAAAATAAATCACACATCAATTAGCATAGCATGGGTAGTTCAACAGTCAATATGCTGGTTCTGCTATGGTTCACAATGAACTTCACTAGTTCTTCTCCAAGTAGTTTTGACTATTGCTGCCAACAGCTATGATCACTCAAGGAAATCAAACTCATGAGAACAAAAATAGAGCATATGAAAAAATAGAGCAATTAAAGATCTAAGCAATTGTAAAATGGAAATCTTAATCTAAGCTACACTGCTATCATCTAACAGAGTTAAAACTTTAACTAATTCAATGTTTATACTATTGAAAACAAACACTAATGCTAATCTACGAAGAGGCTGACCTTTGTTGGGCGGTGGACCCTTGCTGCTTCAACAGGTCAGCTACTAATGTCTATAGGAAGCTTACTTTTAAGACACACATTACTCTTACTCACACCTCAAAACATAAAATCAAAACTCTCTTTAACAACTCAACTCATTCTTAATCATAGATAATCAGAATATGGAGATATAATGACATTCCATTAATCTTTACTCAGAAAATATGTTCTGTACTATCATACGCTGCTTACATATTAATGGTATGCTAACTCTCCTACCCTTCTACCATCCTTGCCACGACTATTTAATAGTCTGAATCATGAAACACAAGGAGGTGAAGTGATTTGCAAATCAATCAGTGGTTTAAGTTTAATCATTCGGTTACATATTTAGCTTCATCCTCATGACACGAAGTGCATGAGGATGAGGCAATTAACAAATTGTTCTTATCATAGCCTTACTAAACAAATAGACGTCCACCAATTGACTTAGGAAAGATCTGGCACTTAACTTAGTGCATTAGGCTCTTCCATATCAGTACCATATCATAATAGGCAGATGGTACCAGATCACGACAGGGCACAAAAGGTGGTACCAGATCATGACAGAGCATGGACATTGGTACCGGATCAGAACAGAGCATGTTCATTGGTACCGGATCACAACAGGTCAGATTTAGTACCAGACGTGTTTGGTACTGGATCAGACATCAACAATCTTGGTGCGTAGGTATCGGATCATGATAGAGATGGTACAAGAACGCTAGACATCTAGGGGTCAAAGATTCACATAAGACAAATCGAGCATTAGTACATGAAATATTTAATTCCTTAACTCAATAAACCACAAAATACATAAATTAACCATACTTTACCTTATGACCTTATTACTTACAATTGGTAGTGTTCTTGTCATTCACTCAAGCTTTAGGTAAGTCCAAAAAGGTATAGGTGAAGAGTAAAATAGGGTAATGAGAATGTCAATTTCAGGTCTCAACACGTACCTTTGTGGAATTGATGCATCCTACCATGGAGAAACATGAGAGTGGATGTGGTTGTATTAATGTGGTCACTTGGTGTTATCTCAATCTTATTTTCTTTAATCCCCTTGTATGTACATGATTATTCCATGTGTCATTATATTGAGATTTTGAGATCTTGGACTCTTTCTCATAACAACTCATTGTATCCTTAATTTATCTTGGTTTCCCTATTCCTCATGCACGCAAAAATCTGATGCAATATGCTTCTAGCAAGTGTCAAGTGTCTAGCGAAATTAAGCCATGGAACCCTAGGACCACCAAGGCATCCAAACCTAAAATATTATGCATTAGGCTTAAGTCTAGGTACCATGTTTCTAAGAAAGTTCTTGCATTGGAGATATTTGAAATGACAAATCTACTCTATTCCTATGGATCTGAAGTATTATTAGAGCCTGGTTAAATCTTGTTTGAGTCCAATTCTCCAAAATAATTGGAATTGTTTTGATAAGGGTGTCTTCTAAATTAGCTTTTAAAATGTGTAGTGGTCCCATGTGGCACACTCTAGAGACACCACTAGTCCTTCCAAGTTCATTCATGTTGATGTTGCATCTCCATGTGGTGGAGTTTAATTGGACCTTGTGTTTAATGAGCCAACCATGTTTAAGGATTCATGAGACAGATCTCGTTAGACATTTAATCATTAGTCCACATCATATCCAACTATCATAGGCTCGTACCTTTATGGACTTGATACATCCTACCGTGGAGAAACATGAGAGTGGATGTGGTTGTATTCCTCATGCAGGCAAAAATCTGATGCAATATTCTTCTAGCAAGTGTCAAGTGTCTAACGAACTTAAGCCATGGAACCCCAGGCCCACCAAGGCATCCAAACCTAAAATATTATGCATTAGGCTTAAGTCTAGGTACCATGTTTCTAAGAAATTTCTTGCATTGGAAATATCTGAAATGACAAATCTGCTCAATTCCTATGGATCTGATATAAAATTTTTATTTAGAACTGTGAATATGATGATGGAATACTAACTAACAACACGTGCACATGCAATTGAATGTACAACCAAACAGGTACTTGTCAGATATTTCTTCATCGAGTGAGGAAATATTAGGACAAATAGAGGCCGAAAATGCGACTGCATCTAGTAGATATGATAAGAAAGCATGGACCAGAGGTGAAAAAGTCAGAATAAAATTTTGTAGACGCATGAAATTTTTTCTTGCTGAAGGAGGATCATGCTCTTGTGATGATGAGAGAATAGGAAACATAGATGTTCCACTCAGGTATATGCATATGGTGAAGCAATGGGTACCTAAGGAACTACCTCCTATAGATGTTGACTTCTCTGTCAACAATAGGACATATCACATTGCACCATCCTCTCTACGTGGCTTGGGGATATTTTTCATGGATGGAATAATTGTAAAATACAATACAGTAACTGAATTGATGGACTACGACATATGGTGAAGAAATGGGTACCTAAGGAACTACCTCCTATAGATGTTGACTTCATTGTCAACAATAGAACATATTGCATTGCACCATCCTCCCTGCATGGCTTGGGGCTATTTTCCATGGATGGAATAATTGTAAAATACAATACAGTAACTGAATTGATGGACTATGTAGGACCATGTTACAATTATAATGATTGGATGCGGTTGGTCTGGTACATGCGAAGTATGCAGAGATATGCACTCACCACAAATTATATACAACTAATAAACAAGGATAAAAATAAGGGAGTGACTATCTATATTGATGGAAGGCCTAAAGCTTCCGGAAATATCGCAGGGTTTATAAACAACACACGATCCAGGACAACAAAAAACAATCGAATTTCATATTTGAGGGATCTGAAGAGAATCAAGTAGTCCTGTGCACAATAAAAAGGATAGCTCCCGGGGAAGAGTTATTAGTGGATTACCATTTGAATTGAATAGACACATTGACTAATAGTGTGCATGTTCTAATGCAACACCTCTTTAAGAAACCTCTACGTATTTCATTATATATTTTTATTATCTTTAACATTGTTGTAAATATTATCGTTAACATTGTTTTTTTGTTATCATTAACAAATTTTTAAATATTTGGGGGTTCTAATTATATTATAATGTGGAAGGATGATCATGGAAAAGGGCTAGTCGTAGAACATGTAAATGATTATCAATTTCCACTTTCATTTTACGTTGTTTTTAATATTTGCTTATATAATTTTATTGAAATAACATTGTTTTTGCTGAAATTATATGTAGTCAGCAGGCCATGTGGATCATGATTCCACCGATGAGGAGGGGTTTTATTCTTGCGTTGATCCGATGATCTCATTAAAAAAAATATATCATTAAAGTTAACACAGAACTATTTCGCTTGTTAGATCGTCCAGAAAAAACTCCAGAAGTCAAAGAAAGGATCAAGCTCCTTATGTCACAACTTAACAGATATAAGGTAATAACCATAATTTTGTTTTGTTTTGTTTAATGCATTCATATGTTCAATTATGATACTTTGTTCTTTAACTTTTACATTATCTCACAAAAAAACATTTTCTTTTTTATAAAGGAATATTTGGATCCTGTTTAGCACGGGGTTGGTAGTAGTGGCGCTACAGAGATGCTACAGAGTCCTGATGTGGGTAGTCATACAGTTGCTAGAGCACTATTTACTTCTCCATCTTCCACACCTCATTTATATAGGAGCAATGACATGCATCGACATGATCCACACCTCAATCAGAGTCTAGAGAGGGTGGTAGAGATGAGGATCATAGTGATGTGGTTGAGATGGTTGCATTTCCTGGAGCTAGACGTGTGACAAGCATGGGGACCCTTCTGTGCACATTTTTGGTCGACAATAATGGACTTCCATTAAAACAATCAAGACTCCCAGGTAGTTTTAATTCATATTTTAATCATTTAATGTTGTCCTCATACAGAAATCATCTAGATTATTAATTTTAAATTAATGATCATATCTTTTTGTGTGTAGGAAACGACCTTTTTTATAGGCACGTAGAGAGCAAGGCCTTGTATATTTTTGGGGAAACCTTATGCATGAGGTGGAATTGACAAAATTCCAACCTCAAAAAGGAACTTATGGATTATCTTGAAGGCCTCTTTGGTGTAGACACGTTCAATACAAAAGCGGTCACATCTGCAGCGGGTGAATATTTAAAATATACCCAGGATGTTTATAGACGAAGCTTGGCAAGAAATCCTAGATATGAGCATCCTCCCTCAATTCCAGAGAGAGAGTGGAAGGTGATCATTGATGATGCAAAATAGAAGATTTTGAGAAAATCAGGAGAACAAATAACTAGTACACCAAGGTAAATTACAATTTTTTGAATTCAATACTAGCTTTATTTTTCTTTAGATATAAATAAAAGTGTGGTTATATATAACATACTTCAAAATTTTGATGATAGGTTGCCTGACACTTCGAAGGAAACCAAAGAAAGGATTTCCAAACATGGCCAACACAAGCTAGGCCAGGGTGGCTACTTGAAGTTACAGTCACGAATCGTAAGTAACCAAACATCTTAAGAATATTATTTGTATCACCTTACAACTTTAAGGTAATTGCAGCCAAAAACATTAAAAAACCATACCCTTATCCAATGAAGGGTGACGACTTCGGAACTGAAACCACGGATGAAGACCTCCAACTTGGTTACAAGTACGGTTATAAATCCGTGGTTGATCGTAGCAAAAGCATGGGGCAGACCCCAAGATCCAATTTGCTGGATAAGGTAAATAAAAATCAGTCTACATTAACCTTTCATTACTTATAAAATACATAAATGTTTGATATCATCCATAATTTAATGTCTTAATTTGTTTTAATAAGGGGAGAAACACTATCAACC
This sequence comes from Picea engelmannii, assembly GCA_009831015.1. Classification (NCBI taxonomy): domain Eukaryota; kingdom Viridiplantae; phylum Streptophyta; class Pinopsida; order Pinales; family Pinaceae; genus Picea; species Picea engelmannii. Next base: position 32,872 of record ML785110.1, on the reverse strand, counting down.
CTACCATTAGTATTGAACAATAGAGAGTTGATAGTGAAATGCAGCCAGAAGATAATGGTGCTCCCCAATAGCTCCATCCCAGTGAGGTGCAGTCCCAAGATGTTCCTGTGAATGAGGACCACGACGGTAAAATGTCTATATTTTAATCATATACTTAATAATTTTGTACTTGTAAATTTTGTACTTATCAATTTTGACGTTTCAATGGCAGAGAATGTCATAGATGATCATCCTCGACCTAAAGATCGGGTGAATAGGCCGACATCCATTCCAACAGTGCCAACTAGAGGACCAGGTAAATAATTACATTGCAGAGTTTTTTTTTTTAATATTAATGAACTACTAAAATGATATTTAAAAATTGGCCATATAAATTTAATATAT
>ML785110.1:0-28020 GCA_009831015.1 Picea engelmannii | reverse complement strand
CTCTTAATGATGCCTATATCCCACCAAGAGGCCAATGATTTGAGTTTGTATGGTGGTTTGAGTCCTTTTTCATGGACTAGGGCCCTAGAAGCTTCATTTACAGCCAAATCTGTGAGATCCATATCTTTTATGTAAAGCCTCCTGAAAGTACCAATATCGCGCTCAAGGACAAAGTTAATTTCTAAAAGTTATTTTTTAGTTGTTTGAAGAATATTCCATGTCCCATAAGACTAGTTACACTAATTTATGGATTAAGGACCTTATTTTCATCCCCTAATCATGGTCAGGGCCCAAAGACCCATCCCGGCTACACAAAAAATCCTAATGGAACCCTTTCTCATTCATATGAAAAATATCCCCTTTAAAGGGATGATGTTGTAGTTAAAGGAATTGATCATACTTTATGGATTAAGGACACTATTTTAATCACATAATCATGGTCAAGGCCTCAACATAAATCCATACTACACAAAAAATCCTAATGGAAACTTCATCCAACCCATATGCAAAAGATCCCCTTTAAATGTCTCATGTTGTAGTTCATGGCTTTAATCATGGCCTATTAACCCAATAATATTTTTTCAAGGTCTAATTCCTTGGATTTATCCCCCAACCATGGTTAAATCCTTAATACCCATATTTGATACACAAAATATTATAACAATACCCATATCTCACTCAAAGGTTCATGATTCCCTATAGACAACATGTTATGTGGTTTAGGGCATTGATTATGTCCCTTAATCCCTAAAGGATTCATAAATGACCCAAGGGCCTTATTTTCCTCACTTGACCATGGCTAATTACTTAATGCACATGTCCCTAATAAAAAATATTTCATAATGGTACACATATTCAACTTGGAGGCCAAATATTTCCTCTAAAGGGCTTATGTTAAAGGTGATGTTCATGGATATTGAGCCTTACAAATCCATTTACAGAATAAGGCCCTTATTGTCCTCCCTTTGTTATGGTAAAGTCCTTGAGACCCATTCCTAATATGAAAAAACTCATTATTATACCCATATCCTACTTATATGACAATGATTCACTTTAAAGGAACTATGTTGTAGTTTGAGGCCTTGATCATGGCTTATTAGATCAAGAATATTAACTTAGGTCCTAATTCCATAGACTTATAATCCAACCATGGTCAAGGCTCTAGTACCCATCCCTAATGCATAAAACCTTCTAATGGAATCCACATACCACTCTAATGATAATGATATCTTATATAGAGCATGTTTTGTGGTTTGTGGCATTGTCCATGGCCCTTGTAGGTCCCCGAAAGATTCATTTAGAGCCTAAGGGATTTATTTTCCTCTCATGCACATTATCAAGGCATTGAGACCTATCCCCCTTATCCAAGGAATTATAGGAGAAACCATGTTCCACTTGGAGGATATGGTAATATTAATATTAAAATGGTAATATTAATATTAATATTAAAATTGCAACATAAAATATTAATACTAGAGGCGGGAAATAGGGACCTATATGGGCTAAATCATAGTGAATGATAGTGTTTTTGATGCCATATTAACATAACTGATTATTCTTAAATAAGTGAAACTAGTTTTTTCCTTCATATTCATAACTATATGAAGTTGTTGATTAGAGATTATTTTGTAACCAATATGAAGATGTCTAATATTTATGTAAGTGATTATATTTTATCATTCATTGGTATTAGCATCAAGACTTAATGGTGTCCACCCTTTGGAGGTTTTGACATGTATAAATGTTATGCATTATTGATTCACATGTTCAATGGCCTATTTATTGATGGGTTGTTTACCTAGAAGGTTAAGAGGTTGATAGATTGATGATCCTTACCTTTATTTAGTGTATATGGGTTTAAATGTATTAACATTGTTCCTAAGGATTGTCATGTTTAAAAGTGAAGATACCTTTCATCCATGGTGTTGTAGATGTCTGGTAAGAGGAATTTGTCTTAGGGATACTATGAATGAGTTTGATTGATGTTAAACCAATAATCTTTGGTGGTATATTTGTATTGTTAACAAGAATTAGTTGTAACCACCCTTGAGTGTCATGTATGCATTGAATGAGTAGACCTCTTATTTATGCAGAGTGAAGTTATTATTCATGAATAGGATTGTATATGTCCATTAATTTGAATGCATGTATATTGATATGAATGCATGGATGTGTTTAGTTGTTGAACATAAAATTGTACTTGTTATGCTTTGGATAATACCATTTTTAACTAGTTGTCTTCATCTTGAAGGTTATGCTATGTTGTTTACTTTGAATGATAATTTTGAGTGGGTTGTATGCAACTCTTCATAATGAGCAGGTATGGAATGATCATATAGAAAGTGTACAATAGTGTTATGTATGACATGGTATAATACATATTTTCTCTTGTTGTTAGCTACCATATGAAAGAGAGAAACATATTTTAATTATGCCTTTGAAACTTATCATGTGAATGATTGTGAACTTTCATATAATAGACTAGTCTTAAGTCTATTATGGTAATATTTTTTTTTTTTACACAAGAAAGGGGTTTATATATTAAAACCAGTGGTATAACCACTGTAGAGAAAACTTACATAATTCAACCCTATGATCAATGTGGGAGCTTCGAGATTACAAAAGGGGTTGCCATGTTATAAAGTACTAGAATTCCCATAACAACCAAGAGTCCAAAATATAACTAAACTCATAATAAGAACCGGCTTACAACGCGATTGTTTGAGTTGCATAAGGGCCTATTCTCCAACTTACAAAGAAGAGAACCAGAGATCCAAAAAGAACTAATTCCAGAAAAGAGGAATTCAGGATTAAACCTTCCGACCCAGGATGGAGGAGCTTGTGCTCGTGGTCACCTTCCCCCCTGCATCTGTCTGGCAGCTCTGTCCTGCAGCTTGAATTTCCATCTTTTCAATTCTTGGTTTCAGATCAACAATTTTTTTGTTACCTTATTGAGTTGTGTAGGTGAGAGCTCCTATCGCTTCCTCCCTTAGATGGATTATATATTCCTCCATCATTTTGAACCTCTGACCTCCTTCCTCGTCAAGACGGAGTAGGAATCCTCTGTGTGCGCTAAGCGTGCATTTTAGCCTATGAATTTTGAGTTCTAGGGAGGGAGAGGGATTAGGGGGTGGATGCGTTGGAACTGGACTCCATTGTGAGAGCGGTGGACAAAGAATAGGAGGGAGGCCTGGACGAGGCAAATGGGTAGAGACTAACTAGGGAAAAGACTGGGAGCTTAAGCCATGTGAGAGACTAGACAGAATTGGGAAGGCAAGATGAGCAGGAGAAATTTTCCACCTTCCTAAATTTAACGATATCGCATTCGTGTGCCGCCATGGGAGGAGGGGGGCTCACACAAGTGCCGTGCAGGAGGGATAAGAGATCTATGTGGAGGTGTAGGAGGTACGTGAGGTGAAGGACAGGTAGGGGGCAGGGAGGGGACACAAATAATGCAGATAAGTACCGTCGCATGGGAGAAGGGATAGACAAGGGAGGTGGAGGATGGATGCCACGAGTATGATGTCGGGAGGGAATGAAGGCCAATTTCCCTGAGAGGCCCAGCTGAGCACTCATCGGGTGTCGCTAAGGGAGACAAATGAAAACCAAAGTTCCATAGGGAGAGGGTTGGCCTTGAGAGGGAAAGGATAGAGGGTGGCCCAGGTTTTTAGCAGAGTGGGTATGTTAGGAGGGAGTTGGTCAGAAGGGATCCCTCCTGGAAGGCCATGCCGCCAGACTTATTTTTCAAAGGGGCAGTTAAGGAGCAGATGGTCAGCAGATTCTTCATGGATTTGAGAGAGAGGGCATCAGATTCTAGGTTTAGTGGCTCAGAGAAGTCCTAACGCTTCGACTTCATTAATTTTTTGTTATATTATTAGTAATGGAGCACATATCAATTAAAAAATTATTATGGTAATATTAATATTAAAATGGCAATATTAATATTAATATCAAAATTGCAGCCTAATATAATTTTTTATTTTTATTTTAAAATAAATATTGGTCATCGCAATTGCGACACAAACCTTAATTGTTTCGACTGTTTTGTTGTATAAACAACGAAAAAATGTTGTCACATGTGCGACGACAACTTCAATTATTGCGACATTTGTGCTATATAAAAACAAAAATTTGTCTTATCCTGTGCGGCGACAACTTCAATTGTTGCGATAATTGTGCTAAATAAAAATGAAAAGTTTTCGTCACACATGCGATGACAACTTCAATTGTTGCAATAGTTTTGTTGTATAAAAATGAAAAGTTCTTGTCGCACGTGCAACGACAACTTCAATTGTCGCGACAATTTTTCTATATAAAAATGAAAAGTTGTCATCGCACGTGCGATGACAACTTCAATTGATGCAACAATTTTGTTATATAAACAATGAAAAGTTATCGTCGCACACACAACGACAACATCAATTGATGCGACGATTTTTCTATGTAAACAACAAAAAGTTGTCGAAAATTTGTCGTCTCCAGTGCAACAACCAATTAAATTATTGTGACAGTTTTTCTATATAAACCATGAAAGTTGTTTTCGCAATGGGTGTCGCAATTAAGACGAAATGTTGGTTTCACATAGTTTTCCTATATTGTCGTATTGGCGACGATATTTATTTTTTTGTCGCAAATGCCTATGTTGTCGCTCTTGCAACATTTGTTCAAGTTCATCGCAATTTCCACATGACATAAAACGACATTTCAAAGACTCTAGATTCATCGCAATGTCAACGACATAACGTTGCAACAGCGTCGAAACAACCGTTGCAAAATGACCCAAATATGCTAGTGTCCACAGAGTTTAATTTCAAACAATTTATTGAGCAGTTTTATCACCTAGTGGTAATCATGCTTAGTGGTAGGCCAAAGCAAGAATAAATGAGAGATACAAATAATCTTACACCTCTCAGACCTCGCCAAGACTGGAGACTGGTATCTATATCAGAATCACATGGAAATCAAAATTTATGGATGTGAGATGACCCCTTATAAACTTCCCAGATACGTTCCGATTAGGATATTTTCCTTAGAATACATCAGGCAAATGATCAATTTATATGACATACATTTTGTGTCTTTGAATAAGAAACAATAGTTGATAATTAAGGGGCATATAGGATCCTTTATTTGCAATAGTCGAGATGTCAGGGAAGAGGCAGACAAATTATTAAAGGAAATGAAGTTTGAAACAAGCTTCATGTGGCACTATGATCAGCGTGGGATCATTGCAGAGATGAGGTCGAAGAATAAAATTTCTCCATATTCTCATGCACTCAAACCAGATATCGAGAAATTTTCAAACCAAACAAAGTGGGAGGTAAACACTCTGGAAGACACAGAACCACATCCCACTCTAGTCGTCATGTCACAAAAAACTACACCACAGATACCCAAGGAGAAAACACCCAGAAAGGACGCCTTGCCTTCAATCACTGAAGTGTCAGTAGAGGATTTATAGGTGTACAAGAAAATTCCTAAGATCGCTTAGACTACTGATAGGTCTAGAGAGGAAGAGACCCAGTCTACCACAACAGCTGAGGGGGAGATTTCATCACCTTTATCAAGAAGTCATAAGATGATGTCTACCTCTTCCTCAAAGAAGCAGAATGTTACCATTGTGATTACCCAACCTCCACTAGGATCTAAAAAACTGAGCATTTTTTAAAAGTATGATTTGATTAAGAAGAAAAATGAGATGCTGACCAGTGACACCTATGATCAGTTCTAGAAGCAAACGTCCACAACAAAACACTAATTGTTGTCATCTTTTGATATAGAGAAGGGGATAATGCACATGGAATTTTTGCAGGGACAAGTGCCCCATCCAAAGGAAATATCTGATTACAAGAGGGAAACACTTGAGTTTAACACTAGAGATGTACATCCAGTTGATCATATGGATTTACGCAGGCAGATTGGAGAAATGGTTTTCTCAACATTGGCAAATTCTTCCGCTACTGCTGCCAAATTACAAGTTTCTTTGAACAATGTTCAGAACCAATTAAAGATGGAGAAAATATCATCCTTTGCAAATGATAAAAGGATTAAGTCCTTCGAATAATTAGTTCTCAAATTTGGGTATGACCCATCCAATGTGAAAGTAGTTGAGGAGATGCTCAAGAAAAAGAATGCTAACATAGCATCTCTAAGGAGGCAACTAAAACTGCCACCTATAGAAGACTCACAGGCCAAAGAGATGGCTAAGATAGAAGGTGAAAAGGAAGAGCTGCTAAAGTTGATCATGGAATAGAATGTACATATAAAATAGAGGGAAGTAGATCTGGAGGGGTTAGTAAAGGAGAAGGAACAATCAACACCCATGGAAGTCATCCCACTGAGTGCAGTTCCCCTCACAGAAGTTATCACAACAAAAGCATCAACAACCACCACAGTAGAACTTCCATCAGCCACCCCACTGACAGCTTTGGAAAAATCTGTAGAGTTAGCAAAATCAATGGAGGAGATGACCCTACAAGGAACGAAAATCAATAGACTGAACAAAGACATTGATAATCTCTAGGAGATCAAGTCTTCCTACTAGACAAGCTACAACATTGAGAGGCAAACATCATGAAATCTCAAGAAGGAAATATAGCAACTGCAAAAGCAAACAGTGGGGGGAAAAACACTAGTAGAAGATAAGGAGAACATTTGGATGGATATCTCCAAATCCATAAACAAAATATGGCCCATGGTGCAAATCATGTTTGAACAACATGAACTAGTTTTGAGGAGCAGGCAGGCCATCGACAAGATAAAAGGAGAGCTGGGGGAAATGCCCACAGAAGCTAATGAAATCATTAAGTTTCTAAATTCAAAAACTAGGGAAGATATAGAAGACCCGAAGATTGAAGATAGAACAGAAACTATCCTCGAGGTCAAAAGACTTCTGACCAAAAGAGGATTAATGTTGCAGATGGAGGAGAAAGTCTAGTACATGGATATCAGGGTTCAAATATTCTTCAACAAGATTGATGTGTTGCAAAATAAAGGTATTCTTGGTTTATTGGTTCTAAACGATAATCTAATGACCCTTTCTGACTACAAACAAAATATTACCATGGTGGCCAAGGACAGTTCCATGTTTTCAAGAATTCAGGGTAGCATAACAAGCAAGGTATTTCTCGAAACTATGTAGTTGCACCTCAATATCCAGCATGAAATCAAATATATTTTCATCACCAAGATGACTTTTGGAAAATATACAGAAATGGATGAAATTTTTCGAAGACTGCTCAAAGTCACCATTCCCAATCAGCAAATATGGGAGGATCTATGTAATTTGATCGAATGAGAGATGAGGTGTACCATCTGAGTCAAAATGAGGAGCAGTCAAAGTCACGTGAATGATTCACCAACTCCTTCCCCAAAATCAACATGAAGGATACAATAGATCATCATCAGTTCCTATATTTTTGTATCTTGTTATCTAGTTAGTTAGATTTAGAATTTGCCACATCCTGATCATTAATGACAGGGTCATTTGTAATTTTTGTTATAAATACTTCAAACATCAAAGTACTAAGGGTTGATCTTTACGCCCAAGCAAGCTGTAAGCACTATAATTTTTTATCAGAGATCTACTAGTAATAATAGGACATTTCACATGATTCTTGCATGTTAGTTGTTGGTGATGTTTTCTTCTATCAGTTGAATGGTTTTTCCTATCTTCGTAATCATTTATGTTTTCTATATCTGATCGTTTAAAAGAAGTTGAAGCTGCAGAATTTATATTTGTATACTTTGTTTCTGGCTTTTAAAGATATAAATGTTTACCTTCCGATGTTATGATTAAGAAATTCTTAAATGCTTCTTGTTCATAATTGATTATCTCATCTTTTCTGCTATCCATCATTTAATTCTAAAGAATCTGATAGTTGCATTATCCTGCCCTATGAAAATACCTTATAAAATTTGTATGTCAATCTCGAGATTTATAAAACAGACCCCATAGCCCAATGGATGCGTAAGCGATATTTCAACCATTTTTATAAAAAAAAACAACACAATCTCATTTATTTAACTAGCCTAACATCTAAAGTCTAAAACAAAGTTAAATTTTACAGAAAGATCCCTCTTTGAAATTGGAAGGGCTAGATCCCAGTTTCAAAGTTGTTGGATAAATTTACCTCTGGTAAATTTATTCTACCTAGAGACAACCTCTGGGAATTTACAGAGTGATAACAACAAGGAAACCCAGTAAGGTGATAAACTCTAATGGCATGACAAAATTATTGAAAAATGGGCATCAAGGTGTAATTGCACAACTATGCTCACTATATGTTAAAAAATCTAAGCCATATATTCCCCTAGATCTCCAAGGGATCATTGATAAGCATTCCAAAGTATTTAAAGATATTCCTAAAGGTATTCCACCCACTCAAAATCATGGTCATGATATTCACCTAATTCCTGGGAGTGTTCCTCCTAACATTAGGCCGTACAGATACCCTTATGCCTAGAAGACTGAAATTGAGTGCATGGTTGAATAAATGTTAGAGGCTGACATTATTAGACCTAGCCAAAGTTCTTACTCTGTAGCGGTGGTAATTGTATTCAAGAAAGATGGTTCATGGCGTATGTGTCCAGATTATAGAGAGATCAACAAGATCACTATTAAAGATAAGTTTCCCATTTCCACCATTGATGAATTGTTAGATGAACTACATGGATCAATCTATTTCACAAATTTGGATCTACTTTCAGGGTATCATCAGATTAGAATGAAGGAAGAAGATATCCCTAAAACAATATTCCTAACTCATGAAGGCCATTATGAATTTTTGGGCATGCCTTTTGGCCTTACAAATGCACCTTCCACATTCCAAGGGTTGAAGAATTCCATTTTCAAGCCCTTCCTTCGAAAATTTGTGTTAGTATTTTTTGATGATATACTAATCTATAGAAAGTATTGGGAGGATCATGTGTGACATGTTCACAAGGTGTGACAACTACTAAAGGAGCAACAACTATATGCCAAACCATCCAAATGTTTCTTTGTGGTGAAGGAGGTAGAGTATTTGGGTCATATTGTATCTCATGAAGGTGTCAAGGTAGACCCTAACAAGATTAAGGCCACGATGGACTCGCCGATTCCCAAAACATTGAAGAATCTTAGATAATTTTTGGGTTTGACAGGTTACTACCGCAAGTTTGTTAGGAACTATGGGAGAATAACAACACCTTTAATGACACTAACTAAGAAGGATGCATTTTCAAGGACTCTAGAGGAAACTAAATATTTTGAACAAATTAAATAGGTGATGTGCAAAGCTCCTGTCTTGACCACACCAGACTTCACAAAAACCTTTATTGTTGAATGTGATGCCTTGGGAAATGGCATTGGTATTGTCCTAATGCAAGAAGGAAGGCCCCTGGCGTTTGAAAGTCGGCCACTCAATGGAAAGGACTTACACAAACCCATTTATGAGAAGGAAATGATGGAAATACAACATGCATTGAAAGAATGGCATCCTTACCTAATAGGTAGGCACTCCAAGGTCAAAAAATATCATGATAGTCTTAAATACTTCTTGGAACAAAGACTATCTTCAGAAAAAACAACAAAAATGGGCGACCAAGTTATTGGGTTATGATTTTGAAATCATCTATAAAAGATGGAAGAAAAGTGTTGTGGCAGATGCACTCTCAAGAAAGGATGAAGATGTTGATGCCTTTCTCTGTGCTATCTCGATCATCCAACTCGATTGGATAATAGAAGCGAGGGATGAATGAAATATTGAAGAAAACGTGTGGACTCTCATTCAAAGGTTTCAACAGGATTCTAGTGCATCAGATACATTTACATGGAAAAATGATTCACTATGGTACAAAGATCGTTTATATTTATGTAAGAACTCCCAACTCAAACAAAAGTTACTATTGGAATTGCACACCTCTCCAGTAGGAGGGCACTTAGGATTTTTGAAAACCTACCATAGGGTCAAGAAGGAATTTTTTTGGGGTGGCCTTAAAACTGATGTTCAAAGGTTTGTATCAGAATTTTTTGTTTGCCAAAAAAATAAGATGGAAACAATTAAGACCCCAGGTCTCTTAGAATCATTAGCCATCCCAAGTTAGTGTTGGGAGGAGGTTTGCAAGGATTTCATCACAGGGTTACCTAAGTCTGAAGGAAAGAGTTTCATTATGGTGATTGTTGATAGACTTACCAAGTACATACACTTTTTTTCACTCTCTCATCCCTTCAAATCCAGTACAATTGCCACCGCATTCATGGAGACAATTCAAAAACTACATGGAATCCCAAAGATTATTGTAAGTGGAAGAGATCCTATCTTCACTGGACATTTTTGGAAAGAATTATTTTTCTGTTTGGGTACTTAATTGGCTCATAGATCATCCTATCATCCTCAATCTGATGGACAAACCGAGATAATGAAAAAATGTCTAGAAGTCTACCTTTGTTGCTTTGTCTCTGATAAACAAACATAATGGTTCATATGGTTACCCTTAGAAGAATGATGGTATAACACTTCCCTTCATACTGCATTAAAAATGACACCATTTATGTAATTCTATGGATACCACCCTACTTCTATCACTTCTTATCTAAAAGAAAAATCTAAGGTTCAAGCAGTGGAATATCACATTGAGCATCAACAACAAGTTCTCCAAATCTTAAAGGACAACCTGACAATGACACATATTCGCATGAAACAACAAGAAGATCAACATCGTAGTGAAAGAAGTTTTGAAGTAGGGTATTGGGTGTTTTTAATACTACAACCATACAAACATATGTCCCTCAAGCAAGCCAAGAAGGATAATAAATTATCACCAAAGTACTATGGACCTTATAAGGTGTTGCAAAAGATTGGTACTATGGCATAGAAATTGGAGTTGCCTTCATCCTCATGAGTACACCCAGTTTTCCATTTTTCATGCTTAAAGAAGGTTATAGGTGACAAGATCCCAGTTCAAAATATATTTCAAGAACTTGATGAGGAAGGAAAAATCATATTGGAGCTTGAAGTCATCACTGACACAAGAATTTGCTAGTTGAGGAATAGATCCATTTTAGAGTATCTCAATAATGCTAAAGATTCCACTTGGGAAGATGAGTCTTTTATACATAAGCATCCATAATTACTCAAGTGTTGCAGACAACACTTGTCTCAAGGGGAGGGGCATGTTAATCTCTAAATAGTGGCACATTACCCTTTAATTGGGGCATACTACATTAGTAATGTTGTTTTATTTATGTCGGCTTGGGTCCATTAGTTTTAATTGTATCTCCTCGTCTCCTATATATACCAAGGAGACATTTTCATTTGGAATCATCTTGTATTGGGAAATTTATGTGGTGTATAAGGAGGGTTCCCCCTCGAAGAGGCTTATTATCTGAAATTTTATCTTTTTCAAGGCATTGAGGTTTTTCTATGCTATCTTGATATTTGGTTCTTAACAGGATGAAACAAACTTTGCAAGACATACAGGTGGAATATGACGAGCCTATTATGATATTTTGTGATAATACCAGTGCTATAAGTTTCTCTAAGAATCCAGTGATGCATTCCAAGACAAAACACATTTCGATCAAGTTTCACTTTCTACGGGAACATGTTACATAGAATAACAACAAGGTAGATTATATTGGTACAAAAGAGAAGATTGCAAATATCTTCACTAAATCTCTTCCAAGGGAGACTTTTGAGTATCTTTGACAGAAACTTGGATTAGTTTCAACCCCACAATGAATGCTTTTTGAAAGACTTGAATGATTTTTGAATTATTTTTATTAGAGATGTACACAAGGAAGCACCATGAAAAGAAACATCAATAGAGATCAAATTCTTAGTGATAGGGGGATCAAATCCAAGGAGAAGTCATCCTTTTCCATTGATGTCAAAAAGGGAGAGAAAAACAAAGGAATCAAAGAGAAGAGGCACGAAGACAGGGAGAGACAACATGAGCATGAGTTCTTCCATTGTTGTGTCTAAGTTTTTCCATCAATGCCAAAGGGGGATATTGTTGAAGGATTAATTAATTATCGAAAAAGATTAATTAATTATTACAGGGATAATTAATTATTGAGATTAGTTGTCATTGATGTCAACCCTTGAGAAAATTTGCATGTCAAATTAAAGTGGTAGTAAACAGAATATAATTAATTATTATAGGGAAAAGTAAAGTGGGACTAGATAGAAGATAACATGTTGCATGTGAGTTGGATGTCATTAAGAAATTTCTCTTTATAACACATAGAAGAGTCCATTGCAAATCACTTTTGTACATTCACCTCTGAGAATACATGTTATAGATCTAAGGTAGTGAATTGAAGATAGAGAAGTCAAGTGAAGTAAGAAGTTTACATGAGTCGAGATCATGGAGAAGGGGTTTCATACATGATTTCCTTGAGTATATCCGTGAGTTTCAAGAGGAAAAATGCAGACATCTGTGATCTATAGTGAGGGAAAGCACAAATACCCATAGACATACAATGAACATAGTTGTAGACCTGTGAGGAAAATTTGTGGAAGATCATGGATCTAAAAGCTTAGGGATCTAAAAGCTCAGGTCAGCTATAGTGTAAAGGTATGTCTTCCTGTGTGTGTTAGGTATTTATTTTGAATAAATAAGGAACGAGTATGTGTCAGTAATTCATCATTTATTGATTTGGAGAATTCTCTTATGGATTTTGGCATGATGAATAAGTGGTTGTAGTCTTGATGAGATATTGATATCAAAATTAGAAGCAACGGAGGTATCAGAATAAACAAAAAAAATAGGTTATCAGTTACAACAACAGAGTTAGTGACATGGTTTTCTATAGTTATATTTTAGGGTAGTTGGATGGGGCAAGGAAAGGGGGTTGTAGTCTCCTTCTGGTTGGAGTTGGATAAATTAGAGAGTTGTAGCTTCCTTCAGGTTGTAGCCTATAAATAGGGGGTTGGAGCCTCCTTCTAGTTGTATCTATAGAAATGGGAAGTTGGTGCTTCCAATGAATGTACTCTTTGAAAAATAAGAAAAGAATTATGTGGTTTTTTTTTGCATTGGGTTTCCACATAAAACTTTGGTGTATTGTGTTTATGTGTTGTTTATGCATTGATTTATGGTACATGTGCTATATTTAATGTTGATTGAATATCATTAAATATTTATATTGTGATTAAAAAGGAAAAGTACCAATACTGATTCACCCCCCCCCCCTCTTAATATTCCAACACAATCATATTTGGTCCTCAGAAATCATGAGTCTTTGGAGAGAATTAAGTAAATATTTGAAGAGAAAACACAATTTTCCTCTATTCTCCTAGTGAGGAGAGCATTATAATATAAAGTGGTCCTTATTCTCAAGACCTAAGGAGTAAATCTAGAAGAAACTATGCTTTTGAGGATGGTGATATGTGTTACTACAAAGTTGGTGGGAGAACTCGGAAAACTCTAAGTTGGGAGAGAGGGAGCCTCATGCTAAAAGGTAATTAGAGTATTGTGTACCTTGTGGGATGAATGAGCCCATCACAAAACTTGAGACACAATTTTTAGTAGTGATGAAGTTTGGAAGAAAGTGGCATTCTAGACTCAGACCTTGTGGACCAAAGGTAGAATTTGTAAATCTTAGTATGAATACCCTCAGTTATCTTCCCCCTAGAGAGATTAGGAGTATTCATTGAAAAAATATGCAAGGGTAGTCTATCAATATCAAGGTCAACAAGGTGAAGTAATGCAGAGGCTTTCACATACCAATATGAATCGATCCAATGCTGTGCTTGTTCCATATAGGATATAAGAGAAAGATATGGATATCTAAGAAGATGAATTTGTGAGTTTCCCATCTATTTGAAATTATGCATGATTGTCACCATATGAAATATCATTGATGTACATTGAAAACCAATATACTAGTGTGGGCTTGTTCTAAATTATGAAAGAATGATATCATGAGGCACTAATCCCTTAGCATGAAGACATTTGGATCACATCATGAAAATCACTCTCTCTATCCCATTTTTTTTTACTACTTGAAGGTATGAACAACTAAAAATGTTTGTACATATATGTGCACACATAAAAGCAAAAGAATTAACGCTGAAGACTAAGATTTTATGAAGACCAATAGTTTATTTTTACATGCACTTCAATTGATGTTTTATTTTCTTAGGATTTTCTCTTCTAATTGAATGGGATATGGATTTTATCTTTCTTGATTTTCTTGTGTTTCTTTCATTCAGTACAACTCCATTGGTACATGTATACGTACAATAAAAATAAAATCATGAAATACTATAATAATAATTATGATTTTTAAGGTCATAGCCTAGAGAGATGTGTATCATTTGGCGTATGATCCCCCTTGTCTATGGAACAAGGGATACCCCCTCCTCCCTTGGTGTAATTATTTGAATAAATCTATTGAAGTTTCCATAACCTACCCCTATCCATATTCGAACATATGACCTCCACATAGGAAACATATGTTCTTAACAATTAATCCCACTCAAACTATACCACCATAAAAAATTCTCTCCTCTCCCTCCCCATCTTGTCACCTAGCTACTAATACCACATTTGTTAACATGCATGATGCATACATATCACACCAAAAAATATTTCAAAGTTGAAAGAAGGGTATCTAGTTCCTAAATTTGAGGATTATAAACTATGTCGATGTTACAATTAGATGTTTTGTAAAAAATAACAACATTCACTAATCAATTGTAAATGTCATTTTGAGTTACACAATTTAAACATCAATGTCACAAATATAAAACTGTCAACTAAAAACTCCATGTATCAAGGTTATAAACTACACAATTGTTACAATTAAATGGTTTTTAGTTCTCTTAATTAACCATATATCAATATCTTTCAATATTATACCTGAGCTTGATGATAGGAGACAACAGGCCATCTATTAAAAACATCTACATCACTTAATCAATTTTAAATGTTATTTTAAAATGTATGATTTAAATATCAATGTTATAAATGAAATAAAGTTGTCTATTAGAAGGTCATCACCAAAAATCAACAATAATAGCAAGCATATTTTTTTCTGAAATAAATATAAGCACATTTGTTGGTGGGTTTTTTTCACAAGAATATACCAAAATCTACTTTAAGTGGTTGTGTTATTAGATAGATAAAATGGAAATATAGGAAAACTAAGGACTCAAGAAAGAAACACAATATTCTATCTTATGAATGAAAGATATGCAAGTAATAAATGATGAATTTACCACTAACATCTAATATTCAAAGCACAAGATATAATGGAAGAATAAAAAATGTTTTATTAATCCAATGGAAAAGAAATGACTTACAACACATAGGGAGGAAGTTTGATGTAGCTAGGTGGGCTCTAAAGACTCTCCTTGGACTGGGTCCCTTACTTCCTTGTGTGCTCCAAACCCAAACTTAGTAGAAATATGGCATAAATATCATTGGTAGTAGGAAAAAATCAAAGATGTCTAGTCCATCTAGAAAAATGTTGGCAACATAACCTTACTTTGGAATGTGGATGAATGATGTGACCTCGAGATATTTATTTGTAGGCAACTAGTGGAACCCTCTTTGGATCTATCTTCTACGTGAACTCTTCCCATTACATTAATGAAATTTTGGGATAATGGTGGTTAAATAATAATAAATCAAATTATTTTAACAAATGAAAGAGTTTGACAAGATCCACACGTACCCACTATGTAATTTTAGAGGTATAGGGGCATTAATGAGCTGACAAAATAATGATTTTTACTTTAGAGTGACAACAAAAATTTTAATGTATTTCATGCATGTTGCACATTCAAAAAAAGGGGTAAATACTATGCTATGAAAATTTTGGTCAATTCATGGTTTGACTTGTCTCAATGTAGCATGATTGAGGTCACATGATGATGGAAAAGGATCAATAATGAGGGTTATGATTGCTATGGTGACATTTTTGGTTGAAATTACCGATGAACAATATAGGTGAGAAAAATTAGGCTAATAGCAACTATGCCTTAATGTATAAGGTTAGGATTAAATTTTATAGTTGAAATACATCATGCGTTTCTTTCCCCAACCAATGGAACATAAAGGGAACCAAGTAAGAATTAGAGCGGTCAAGGAGGGATGAATACTCATAGATGGATCTAGAGAACCACTTGAAAACAACAAACCAACCACCTACAAACAAAAAAACAATGGGATAAGGTGTACACATAATATCAATAGTAATGTGGCATGCATACATATGCTTGAACCTATCTCAATACACTATGGGACCATGGTATCATGGGGATAGATAAAATTACATCAAAATGTCACAGTACAATGATACTTGGGACTAGGGTCATGGGGAACCCCATGAAAGTACACAAGGGTGGTCAATGCCACATCCTATATAAAAAATTGTGAATGAACAATAACACTCTAAGGGGTGAATAATCACAACAACTAAAGTCATGTTGAACAAGAAGGGGACCAATATCTAGAAAGAACTATATGGAAGGAAGCTCAAACTTATGGCTCAAAATAACCATTGATCACTATAACCAACACTGGTTGGAACATAGAGGGATCTACCTGAAGGGTTTCTCTCATAAAGGGGACTCAAAAACTATTGGAATGAGTCATGCATGTCTAGGAATTTTCCAAGAACTGGAACAATGGAACCATCAATGTGTAGGATTCTCGACATTATGACAATGATATGACGTTGAGAATGTAAGAAAGTCAAGGAGAAATGATGACTCTATTTACTTGTTCAATGGAAACTCATCAATGATGTAAATGGGACCAAGGTACAAAAATCCTCTAGACCGAGCACAACCATTCCCTAGATCGCAACCAATGGGCACACTCACCATGAAAATGTCTTGGGAATGCTATCTTTGGGCACCTTGTGTGGATGACTTTCAAGGTGAGGCCAACTCATGCAACGGGAAAGTTGGGGTCGCGACCCAACTAACCAATGCGATTATGGATGCATCACAATGAATTTTTTTGTATGGAAAGGCGAGTTGGTGGGTCGACTCGATCTCACTCAATTGATGCACTGGATCAACATGAAATGATGCAATGATTGAGTGAGGGAGATGTGTATATATGGAACAAGATGGATGAACTAATAAAAATAACATTAGGGGAAAGAAAAACACTTATATTTTTGAGGAAAATTCAGGAAGAGAGGGGTGAGATCCCTCCCCAAGTGGCCAAGTCGCTCCATCCAAGAAAACTTGTTCCACCTTGAAACTTGTACCACCTTGTGGAGAATGGGGTAGACAATTGGGGTGACTTCTCTTTGGGTTGAGTTCAGATAGAAGGATGGTTTTGGAGATGAATTTGATTGTATGTATCTGTTGAGACACATGCTCCTTGTGAATCATTTTGGTCATTGTACAAGATGGACGCTTGGTGTATCTATTGTATGTTGTAACATCTCGTATAATATGAAGTTTTGTACATGTGCTAGGCACCTCCGGTGTCACCCAACCATACTTGTGTATATTTCATGATCCATATTTATGAGAGGAATGAAATGAAAAACATATCTATAATTCTAACATAGATATATAGGGAACAATAATAAAGATACAATGGAACTTAACTTCTATTAAATAAGAAATCTGTTGAAACTGTAAAATGCAGAATGAAAACAATCTTGCTCGAATGGTGGTAGCTAATCTCTGAGAAGAGATGTGGCAGCTACGCACATTCATCTGAGCACATTAAAATGAGGCCTATAGGTCTTTTTAACATCAAGAAGTAAACAAAAAACCCTATACATCCAAAAACCCAACCCTAGGAGATGAAGCACCAAAATTCATGTAGGCCCCGATGGGGTAGGTTGGTACATCAACTTCCTGGGGCCGTAAATTTTTCATACAATCTCCGTTTTAGGCGCACGATATCTTGTTGGAAAGGTCTATCTGAGGACTACACATCATGTTGTCACACTTTGGCTAAAGGTCTTAGTTTGATTCTGGTAGGCCTAAAAAATGTTGTTTAGGGCCTCAAAACGGGCTCGGAAGTTTAGGACCCGAAAAGCTAGAAACAAACTACCAAGATAAAAATTGTACGTGCCAAGATGAAAGTTGTATGTGATCCATATGGAAGAGGTGGGTGGCCACCAATATCCACATGGATCATTGCATGTGTATGTATATTTATTGTTCTTTGTTTGCCTATTTTTCTAAGTATATAACTTGATAACTATATATGTTAAACAATGTAAGTGTAATGCAATGAAGTGCATAGTTGGGTGGGAACCTTGGTGACAAAGAGTTGAGTGAGAAGACTCAACTAAAGTAGCTCAAGGAATAGATATTGGTATATCATGAGTGAAATAGGAATAGTATGGACGAATTACTCTCAGTTTGGTCTAACCGCTGCATTGGAAACACCATGGTGTCACAAAACTCTTAGGTTTCTAGTGACTTGGGTGTGCGAAGTCATGTTGGATCCCCAGGAAGAATATGGGGGTGTGGCATATTATATTATATCTTGTTTATTGTGGAAGTGACCACAGATGTGATCGAGTAGTTGATTGAAGAAGTGATCATAGAAGTGGTCAGATGTTTTGAATTTCGTGAAGTAAGTAGTTTTAGGTTGCAACGAAGATGGGTGCTCCATCATGTAGTGAATTGACTCAGAGGAAGGAGTAGACTAAGTGATGAGTCAAGACTTGGAGAAGTTGGGGTGACTACAGGTCTAGTGTGGCTTAAGGAAACATTGGAGAGTTTATTTGTAGACTTGATGTGGGAATTTTGGGTGCACTTTACTAAGACATCATCATGTCGAGCTTCACCAAGTGCATTTTTTTGAGTCATGTTGTTACATAAATTGAAGGGTGGTAGAATTAATTGATTTTATATTGCAATGATGGATTAATTTGACAACATGTATGGTGTGGGATTGGTGCTGAAGACAAAAAAGGCATGGAAAAATGGATCGGTGAGAGATGAGGCAATATGAAAACATTGCAAATTTGTGACTTGGAGTGTTTTTGAAGTGGACGGACGGGATCAGTGTTGAGTTGAAACAGAAGCGCTATAACAATTTCATTGTTGCAGAGGGTGACTTAGGTAAGTTCATTAGATAGTTTATGGTTTGGGAAAGTCACAGATCCATGGGTGTATCCAAGGACCAAGAGTGTCGTTGGACAAGGTATGGTTGGTTTAAGTTATTGAATTTCCTAAGTGTTGCAATGAGATATTTGAAGGGAAGTTGGATGACTTGGTGGTTCAAGTGAAACCTACTTACATGGTGAAAACCAATAGACTTGGGACAAGCTCAAGTGTTGCAAATTCATAGGAGTCGCATAGTAGTTGGGACGCCTTGACATAGGAGAGTTTGTGGAGATATTGGGGTGACCTAATTAGACAATTTGAGTGAAGGACTTAGGAATATTTAGATGTAGTTGTGGGGGTGGCT
The DNA here is from genome assembly GCA_009831015.1 of Picea engelmannii. Taxonomy (NCBI): domain Eukaryota; kingdom Viridiplantae; phylum Streptophyta; class Pinopsida; order Pinales; family Pinaceae; genus Picea; species Picea engelmannii. The sequence continues at coordinate 8,637 of ML785110.1, read as the reverse complement.
TGGGAAGTTGAGAAAAGCTTTAATGAGGTGCATTGGAGGACTCACTGAAGTAGGCAGTGAGGATACATATATGCCAAGTTTGAGAGGATGGATGAAGTGCCTTGGTGCATAGGTGTCTTAGAAATATTTGGTTGAGTCATGTGATGAATTAACAAATTGTGATGACAATGCCAAAGTTAAGACACTTGCGGAGGTGCAAGGTATTTTGTTCTAGGTGATGGATGGAGTCAACAAAGAACTCGACCGAGAAATTGTCGACACTCAACCTGAATGGGAAGAACGCATACCAAGTGAATTAGGTGTTGTTTTCTCACCTTTAGTATGGGACATTGGATGAGGAAGATCACTCCTTGGTGACTTTTGGATGATTATGTCATGATTTAGAGATCTGGAAGGGGTGGCTGGTTGAAGTTAGGAGTATTGGCTCAGACGTGCCTAAGGAATGAAAGTTCTTTGGGGTGTCTTATTCTACTTAGATAACTTTGGATAGTTCATTGGAATGTTTGGAGGGTGTGAGTGCATTGGTCACACTCATTGCATATGTTGAGTGGTGGAGAGGTGACTCAGCGGAAGGAGGAAAGTTGAGGAATTTCCTTAACTTGGAGGATTGTATGGACAAATAAGATTTGCAACATGAAAAGAGAACTTGGATAGGGGTTTTATTCTTTTCTTTTAGTATGTCCAAGTGTGGGGATTGATAATTTCAAGGCATGGAGAGGTCATAGTAGTAGCATGATTGAGTGGATTGAAGTAATGGTGCAATGATGGTTTGGATGTGTAGTTGTTGGGACGTTTCATAACCAAGAACATAGATGAAGAGGATTGGGAGAATTTGGCCAAGGAATCCAGACTTGTGGACTTGATAAAATATTGAGGTGCAAGGGAAGAGTTGGTTGAACGTGCGACAGATGGTTATTTCATTGATACTTCACATACTTGGATGTGGCATAGAATATGTATGAAGGTAGAATATTGGTTGATTGCACCATGATGTGGGAAGTGAAGTCAAGAGGCTAGAGGAAGACTTCATTTTGGGGAGATTTTGCAACATGGAGGGGTAGGAAGTTTCCTTGTCGAGTCATTGTGCATATGGATCGATTATGAACATAGGTGACTAGCTTTCAACATGACATATGTGCCTTTGCATGGTTGAATAAGGTGGTTCGATAAACCATCCAATCGGTTTGACACTTGTACAATATAGTGTGCAAAAACATGGAATATAGTTTAGACTACATATGTGCAGTAGATTCAAATGTGTGATACTTTGATGCTATGGAAGAACTTCTTGACGAAGTTGGAAGGGGGAAAGAATAATATTGCTTTGGTGTTTTTGGGTTGGATGGAGTGATGGAGATGTGAACATAGAAGACTAAGTTCATGCATGAATAAAAACATTCTCATGAGTTGGGCATGATGATTGGATTAGGTACCCAATCAATTCAAGGAATGCGGGATATCAATGTGTGGAGACATGGTACAGGTGGTTGAAAAGTATGGTCGTGTTGAATTTTTACTTATAAAACTAGCAATTATGGTTCTTCTTTATTATTACAATCATTTAGCACATTAGCTGCATAAATAAGATCACTTAAAGAGATGCAATCACAAAAAAACTAGAGACACACATATTATCTTGGGAAACCCTCACGGGGGAGAAAACCCAACAAAAATTCCTCAATATAGATAGACCAAAGACTAAATAGAATATCCTCCTCCACTTCTTCACTAGGAAGAGTAGCACACCACTTAACCAAGAAATACCAAGAGATAGACCAAAACCCTCCTTGACGTCACCCCTAGTTGTAGTAACAGTTCCTCCAAGACTTGCACACTTCTTCATAGTTGCAGAGCTAGTGTGGTAAGTGTTTTCAAATGAGAAACCATCCTAACATATAAATACAATTTATGAGGTGGAATTAGGATTGTGACTCTTCACTTGTTGGAGTTGACTTCTCCTAGAAATGGCTAAAACCACTTTACAATTAGTAGGGGCTGACTTTACAAATACCACCATACAAATACATGTTGAACAATCCACAAAAGGGGAATTGATCTTATACAAGACCCGACTTGATAAATCCACAAAAGGGGATTCTATCTATACAATAATGACTCAAATATAAGTAGAATATTCTTGAATTTTACAATATTTCAACACTCCCCTTTAACAACAAGGGTATTCTACTAACATAATTAATAACAACTAACTAGACTCAATACAACATCAAGAGGAGAGGACATCATCATCAACATCGAGAACATTGTTGGTCATATCTACAGGTCATCGAAAGTTTGTATCATCATCAAGATCAGTAGAAACTGAACATCATCATCATCTTCAGTGCGAAGCTGGAGTAACATCATCATCATAAAAAACATGAAGTTGGAACATAAACATCAACAACATGAAACTGGAAAAACAACATCTCTAGCATGAATATGGAACAACAACATCAACATTATGGATCTAGAACAACATCAACAACAACACGAAGTCAGAACATCAACATCAAAAACACGAAGTTGGAACAATATCATCAACAAAATGAAGATGGAACTACAACATCATCAACAACATGAAGTTGGAACATCAACATCTATATGTGGCAACATAATGAGGTAGGTGCATCGACAACAACATATGTGGTACTCTGATAGACCGTCCTTAATGGAACTTTGGGATCTTCCTAGGAATCATAATACTCCCTAGGATATAGAATCCTAAATGATCTACCACTACTGACCACAACCGACATATACATGCATGTGTACTCTAACATATCGTCCTTACCAAACCTTTGAGATCTACCTAGGGATGATCAGTCACCTAGGATATAAAATCCTAGTTGAGCTACCTGTTGTTGGTAAGGATACAATAGTATCATCAACATCACTCCCCCTTTCGAGGGAGGTCCTTTCAGACTACACCAAGCCTGTCTAGGAAGTACTCAAACTTCACATGAGACAAATGCTTAGTCAACACATCTGTAACCTGATCATCTGTGCCAACATATTGGAGATTTAAATCTCCCTTCTATACCATGTCACAAATGTAGTGATACCAGATCTCTATGTGCTTCGTCTTATCATGGAACACTGGTTCTCTATAATCTTTATGCAAACCTCGTTATCACATATAATCATGGTAGTTTCCATATCCAGATCAAATAGACCCACCAACAACTTCTTGTTGGCCCTCAACCAAGTTTTGAGGAAATATTGGTTAGGTTTGACCACTTTTTGGACTTCGACGCAGTGATCGAGGAAGGTGTGCCTAGGCAGAGTTGAGACCGCAAATCTCACTTATTTTGTGGGCTTTGTGGACCTAGCAAGGGGTTACAAAGGGTTTTTGTAATGGGTTATAGGATTTCGTCCCATGGGTTTACCCATGATTAGGCCTTATTGTAAAAGTATAAATAAGTAAGATTGTAAGGTAAAAAGAGACTTAGTGGAGAAGCGATGTAAGGGACTTAAAGAGAGAATTCTAAGTGGCTAAGTGAAAGTAGTTCTGAGTGATTTGTGAAACATAATGTGTATGTAAGGCTCTGTTCTTGATAAAGGAGTTGGTTATGTGCCTTGAACTAATTTTTGGAAGGAGGATCTTGTGCTCAGTGCATAGATCTCTTGTCCTCTGCGAAGATTGGCTCTATGTCTTAGTGCACAGGAGCGGGTGACTATAAGAAATTGAATAATAATAAAGAATACAAACCAGTTGGTAGACGTATCCCCACACTAGGGTGAACCACATATATCTTGTGTCTTTTGGTTGCTTTGTGCTATCTTGTTTATGATAAGAATGTGCTCAATACTTTGCTTATTATGTTTGTTAGATAGATCTGTTGATTCTTAGTGCTTAGATGAATGAATGTTAGATCTAACTTTGTGTTGAGTGCTAAGTTGTTGAAGTGTTTACTCTTTATTGTTATTGTGTCGATCTATCTTAGGGTTTGTTCTGCGATGTTAATAAAATATAATGAACTAATGCATATCACCTTCTAAGTGTGGCTAGAATACTTTGTGAAGTGTTGTAATCACAGATCTATGTCCCATATTGGTTATAGACACTTGAGTTCTATTTCCCCCCCTAATTCTACCTCAGGTGAGACTTCTCTTGCTTCACAGGTGTTGCTGAAAGGGCTGGTAGTGAGGGTTTTGTTGGTGCATTGTTGAAGCGTTGAACCCTGGGTATGCCCCTGTGCCAACAAATGGTTCCGTTGTCGGGACCTAAAACTGTGATTGCTAGGAACTGAAGTAAAGAAAAGATAATCTCTGTGTGTAGATCTGCTATTGTAGTGTGCATTAATCTACTTGACTTATGAAGCTATGTGCTAAGAAAGAAAGTTGATTTGAGGAAAAGAGGTAAAGAAATGTGCTTTGATAGAGTAAGATAAGTAAAAAAAATTGTTTCAAAAGCATGAATTTAGGTATGTTTAATAGATTATTTCCTATTTTTAAAGCTAGGGAACAGTTGGAAGAAAGAGTTGATCTGAGAAAATTTAATAGAAATTAAGAAAGATATGTTATTCCTATGCATAGAAAGAATTTTTGGACTAATAACTGGATGCAAGAACCTAGAAAGAATTTTTGCAGATTGCAAGTCCAACATTGTGATCCCAGTGCATAGTATAGGAGAAGTTGGGGAACATACAATAGGAAAAGAGGATTGACACTATGTTATAACTTCTTAAGACCGAGACATCTTGCTAAGGAATGCCCTGGTACAGGTCCTATTTGTATTTGTTGTAAAATTATTGGTCACGAGGTTGAGGATTCTCCAAGGATGATTGCTAAAGTTGAAAGGATGAACATGAAACAAGAAAACAAAATTCTAGAGACTAAGAACATGTTAGAGAATAAAAAAGAGAACATATCAGAGGAAGTTTAGACTACATTAGTGAAGTTGAAATAAATAATGGATGTTCATAAAGATACTAGTTTACCAGAGATCATGAAAGTAAAACAATGCATAAGTACAACAATAGAAGACTTTGACATAGATTGTGTCTTGGATGAAGAAACACCAGTGAATATTATGACATAAGGCACTTGGGAAATTTTGGGAAATCCTGTTGTGGTACCTTCACCGGGGAGGATAGGACTGTTCAAGGGGAAGATGACAACCTTATGTGGAAGAGTTACTCATGTACCTATTATTATTCATGGAACATCAACTGAAGAGGAATTTGAAGTCATTAAGTTTGTTGAGAACAACGCCCCTTTCTCGATTTTATTAGGAAAAACTTGGATTGAGAAATATCAGACCAGAAGAAAAGCAGAGGAATAATCTACAGAAAAGAAAAGGCAAGAACTGAGGGATTTCATAGCTAGAAAAATAGATCGACTGATGGAAGAATGAGAAGTTAATTCAAAGCAACAGAAGGCAAGAGAATTAGTTGTTGAAGTTGAAAGAACGCAAGAAGGTTTGAAGGATATATCTATGCAAGAAAGTAGAATACCCACCTTGGAATTAATAAGAGAATGGATATTAACTTCGAACCCTTTGAGAGAACATCAACAGTGAGAAGTCACTTCACTAGGAGAAAATAAGAATAATAATGAAAAGAGAATTCCAGAAAATATTAGAGAAACTCAGATTACAGGGAAGAAGGAAAGGAAGATCAATAAAAATAAATCCAATTTAGAAAATCTATAGGAAGCTATAGAGGACAGATGAAAGACTTCACAGAATGGAACCTCGTAGGAGGTAGGGTCATAGGATTTGAACCTTGTCGGAACAACAGAACCACACAGAAGGGGAATTCGCCCTGGCAAAGCTATAGGACAGTTGGAGGTGCACTGATCATTAGAATGATGCTCTGGAATGACTACAAAACACATTTATGGGTGGATATACTGCCATTGGACATTGAGACTGTGCCATAACACAAATATTCACATTGATGGAAGCACTCCTACCCGTTGGAAGAATCTGTTACGATGCTCATTTATTTAACCCATTGGACAGTGCGTCGAGACCACTTTTTTCCACCTATGATTAACTAAGCTAACAGAGAGATGATTGTGTGTCGAGTTGTGATTCAGAATCTAGATTTCATTGTCCATTTTTCCACTTATCCGTTTGCGTACCCTAACTTGTCCGTTTAACAGTGAGAATGTCGGGTGAACCCACTGAGTTATAGAAGTCCATCGAGGAGGTTCTTAAGAAGTTCATGGCTAATCAAGCTATTTCTGAAGGAGTACATGCATCGTTGACTAGGGGACTGAACGCTTCCCCTTTGAATGGATGTCGTTCTAGTCGCGTTAACCTCACGATTGAATAATGAAGTAAGCATCGCGGGATATGGTGAATGTGTAGCAGATCCCATTGATCTTACTAGATTATATCCCGCCTGTTTGCACTCTTTTCGTCACTGTGTGATAAAAAAGTGAGTGCTTACATGCCTAGTTGGGCTCTGCTAGTCATGGCAGCTGTATGGTAAAAGGTTAGAAAGAAAACAATAAAGCTATTAACAAGAACTAAACAAAAACTAAATGAGACTATGAGCATAGAAATAAAAATAAAAAACAAATGACAATGGACCAATATCACCAATGTATAAGCTAGTCTGATAGATGAAATCCAAAGATACACAAAGGAGAAAGAGGACTTGGGTCCCTTCCCTCTCCAATGGAAGGCTCTTGAGGCCCTAAACTGATTGCTCTCCTTACAAAGAAAAGATGAAATGTGGGTGAAAGAACTCCAAGCTTATTCACTCAAGTGAGGGGTGAATAGCTTATGAAATGAAGCTTACAATGTGTGTTGCCAAAGAGGGGGTCTCTAGCAATCTCAGCAGCATAACAGTATAAAGAATTCCTTGAATAAATGGTGGTCATTCATGGCTTTTTATAGCCAAACATTGGGTTATTATGCAACCTCTTTTGAATGTGAAAAGGGGCTCTTTAGGGCACAATTAGGTCTTTGACCAGCCTCCCCACGCAGATTGAGCTCGGATTTGGTGTCAAATCGACTTGGGAGCCGATCCATTAGTGGTTGGGAGGCTGACCAGTTTCATAAATGCGTCGTTTGGCAGATGCGCGGGTTTTGCACCCCACAGCCGTGCATATGCGCTCCCGGTACGAAAATGTTACGCGCGCGCGCGCCCAGTGGGTGCAGAGCGCCTTGTAATTTTCTGGCCAATTTGTATAGTTTTGACCCTTTTTGCTGTGCTGTGGAATTAACCTTGTGCCATGAATGACTGTTTTTGTGTGTTGACGATGCGGAGTTCTTGTCACCCTGTGCGGACGAAATTTCAGTGATAACAGATGCCCCCTGATGGATGAGGTTAGGAGTAAAACGTATAGCCGAAATTCATCAATGTTTCTTTTACTGAGAATGGTATTGTAAGGGAGAGCAAGAGTCAGACCGTGTAGAGAAGTCCGTTGGAGAAGAAAGGAACCTGTAGATCCGACCTTCCACAAGGTGTGAAACAATATACAAGTGTGTACAAACGAGGCGGGCATGCCCCATGATCGTGTGATGTAACTCTGAAGGAAAAAAAATGTCTGAATTGTTGATGTAGATGACTGCAGCACCCTCGGGGGCGGAATGATAAAGGCAGAAGACAATTCTGCAAAGGAACATACTCTGAACCAGTGGTAATGGTTGTGGAAGTAAACAACGATAGTGATGTGGGCAGTGGTGGCCCCACCAAGTTCAGAGGTCTTCGGCAATTGATGATAAGAACTACAATAGTCGCAAAGTAAGACCCACCGCAACATGAGAAAGTGTTGGTGTCGAATGTTATGGGGGTCAATGAAATCAGGGAGCAATGGTGTTTCCCCCTGTGCCATCCGAGATATCTCATTTAAATGGGAAATGAGAATCAAGATACTATCGCCCTTTTGGAAAAGTGTGCTGAGGTCGACAAAAGGGAGACGCGACTCCCAGAAGCGAATGACTTCATGGAATCTACTAAGGTGAAGAGGCGACAGAGGTACATGGACGAAGTCAGGAAGTGGGAAGACTCAAGACTGCCCTTGGCTGGAGAATGTATGAGACAAACAGTGGCCGCAACCGTGTGACAAGGTCGAGTGTCAGGGGGACGCCAAGACCGAGGATAAGTTGTGCCAGAGGCGGGACAAGGTGAACAAATTCAGAGGATAAATGGTAAGTGACCTGGGTAGTACTTTGAAGATATAGACGATGTCGGCGAGGGTAAATGAGAAGTGATGCTCCAACCAAGGGTGACATGGGTTGCATGTTGCCAAAAAAGGAAAGAAGGTCGCCAACGGTGATGACCAGAGTAGCGAAGTGGAAATGGATGGAAATAAAGGTGTTTGTACGATGAATAATTTTGGGAAAGATGTACAAAATACAGAAATGGGTGCCCCAGTGTAAAATGAGTGCCCCTGGTAGGGCATAAATGTCGGTGAAAATGAATGGAGGGTGGGGGCCCCATTGGCGGGTTTTTGTATGAGGTAGGTGAAATGAAGATTGGTTCGCAGATGGGCAAACTGATAGTGGAGAGATGGAGAGTTCATGATCCTGCGAGTGTGCAGGTAAAACGAACTGAAGCATAAAGCGATGATCTGGGAGTCCGTATGGGAAGCTAGCAAAAATGAGGAGAAGAAGTATGTGGTTGATCTACAACATGATGAAAGACTACTGGGACTCCCATCCCTAAAGGGTGATGA
>ML785109.1:1055987-1068070 GCA_009831015.1 Picea engelmannii | reverse complement strand
CATTTCTTACCTTCAGGGAATATTTCAATTTTCCATCCTTAAAGGTCATTGTTGGCTCTGGTAGCCTAAGCATTTTTTTGAAAACTGAAGGTGCTAGAAAAATAGGGGACTCTCCTTGTAGCTGAATAATTCTCTAGTTCTTATGAAACTTGTCTATGCACCACAAAATTAATTCTTTGGCATAAAAAACCTCTGGAACACAAATTTCTAAAACATTTATTGATGTCCAAATATAGTTAGAACCTTTCTCTCGAGGAGGAAATGTAGAACAATACTTGTATGTCGTGGACCATTAGAACTTTTGATCTTCTCGTCCGAATGTGTTGATGGTGTCTCCGTAGAAGTTCTCCTTTCTTCTGGTTGTCATGCTTAATAAAGTTGATGGATTAATGTATAGCCCCTTTATAACATTAATACCAAAGTAAATATTCTTACCGTAATATACCTTCAGACTCTTGTTTCAAAGGAATGATTAAGACAAATTAAATTTGAATCGATGAAGAATTGTCTTGAGAAGTTTGCCATTAATAACATCCTTTTAATACTTTAACAATTTCTTATTTTACATGATATTTGCATTAAATTTACCTTGGTGAGAGTGACAAGGTGAGACATGGCTTACCACAAGTGATGGAGGATCGAATGTATGTAAAGGAAAAATGAAATGATCTTGAACCCGTGAACCTGTAGTGAAATTTCAGAAAATATCTAAGTATTGAAAATGGTTAGATTGGATGGAGAGAAAGGGGTATATAGAGCACAAATGAAATGATCATGGATCCACGATAAAACTTTGAAAAATGATTAAGTATCAAAAGTGGATCGGTTGGAGGACAAAGTGATGGGTATTGAAGAATTGTAGAATGATCGCAGAGCCACGATGAAGTTAGAGAATTGTATAAGTATTGAAGTATCACAGGGGTAGTGAAGTATGGAAAATATACTAAGTATAGAGAATCAGTTAGATGTGAGGATCGTGGTGGTATTAAGTGAATCAAAGAAGTTATTTATATGCACGATGTAAAATTTCAAGAAACATTCTAAGTATAGGTGAAAAATGATAACGAAGGAACACAATAGTGCATTTTGGAGGAGGAAAAACTTTGGACAAGAATGGAAATGACTGATGGACCCGCGACAAAGTGAAAAAAATTATAAGTATAGGAAATATATATACAAGAGAGACTTTACGAAGGAATTAGAGAATTTGAGTATCAACAAATACTCAGATTAACCTCCTTCTACACTGAAGTGCACATAATATTCTCATCCACATCCAAGATGCTCTCTAGTTGGTTTCTCAAATCCTTTCCTAGAAAGTTCTTCTTCTTGACATCCTTATTATGGTTCTTTAGATTCAAATATGGATTTATCTTTCAACACACACACACAGACACACACGTCTTCATTATGACCATGAATATTGCAATGGGTGTAGTGGTTGTTTGGATCCTTGCACTGATGTGCAATGGCTATCATCTTGTCTTTTCCTTTCCACTTATTCTTCCTCTCTGTGGAAGCATCTTTGTAGTATTTTTGTTTAGAACCAATTTTCTATCCTTTCTTATTCCTTATGTTCTCTAGATATTGTGCTTGCATACATGCCTCATCAACAATACTAGGTTTGAAGAGAATCACTTGTGTTTGCAAATGATTGTGTATACACCCCCCAGATACTTGATGAGTACTTCAATGTTCTTAGGAGAGATACCTAACATGATCAGTATCTTCCAGAATTTGGTGGTGTACTCTTGCACACTTTGCCTATGCCTCTTCTTGAAGTGATGCCAACATATCCATTGGTCCTATGCATACCCAATAGGGTAGAACTGCGACTTCATTAGAGTTTTAAAATCCTCCCACTTAGGTATTGGTGGATCAACCTCTAGCCTAAGTTTCTTTGTGTGGCTTTCCCACCAAGTTAGTGCACGACCCTCTAGTTTTAGTCATGATTTGTTTTTTTCTCTTCATCTATGTTATGGATATTGAAATACACTTATAACTATTGCAACCAATAATTCAACTAAACAACATCGATGTCACATTGGTATGGTTTGATGTCCACTCTCACTTGAATTTTAAATAGAGGTTGTGAAGGAGTGATGGAACTGGAACTTGGTTTCTATTTCTCAAGATATTTTCTTAACTCCTTTTCTGGGTCTTCACTGTCTCTCGATTTCTCATTAGATCCAACTTCTAATTTGTATCCACCAACTTTTGTGAAAGTTACAAACTTGTTTGCTAGATTCATAATGAGGAGGGCCATGTTGGAAGAGATATCAACAACTTGCTCTTCCAACCTTGAAAATATCTCTTCTGCTGCATCCTGAGGACTTTTATGAACATACTCATCCACCATGGCTAGGGTTATACAACTTTATTCTTAATCCAATTCTTGGATCCTACAACTTTCCACAAATACCTTAAAGAGAAATACTCTAATACCAATATGATATGTAAACTTCCATGTATATTCCATTGGAACAATTCATCACAACAAATCTTGTAATATTATGAAAATATTAGGTTATGCTCTCAAATAACACTCCTATATGTTATTCTCAACTATGGAACAAGTACAATGCTAAATAATGGAACCCTTTCTCCTCTAAGTGGCCCAATATTTAACATATCCCAATAGCTGTCTAGGGTTAGGGTTTTTGCATGCTCAACCCTCAATTAGTGATAAGGTTTTTGACCTTCTAGAATCTTCTCGAAAGTACACATGTGGCTAGACCCACATGTGTGATTAATGGGGGTTGACCTAGAAGCCACTCATGCCATGGAGGTCAACACAATAGGCCAACTTGCATGAGGCATAACTTCTACATACAATATCCGATTGTGATTTTTGAATTTTTGGAAAGGTCTCAGTGTGTGTAATAGCATCAATAGGCATGACCTATGGATGCAAAGTTTTGACACCCCAAAATTCCATTTGATGCCTCAAAATGGCTCAGGAAGGTTTTGAACACCAAATTTCCAAACTAGGACCTGCCACTAAAATGGGTCTTGCAAGCCAATTCCTCCATTTTTCCACCTAGAAAGTACCAATATAGATGAAAAATTATATAATGATCCAATCTAGATCACCTATGGTTTTGTAGTTGATAATTAAATGATTGGGTATGGCTCCTAAAAAGAATCACGAGCCTTATTATGGAGATACATTGAATATTTTGGCTTAGTGGGATGAGGAATTTCATTGGTTTGCAACCTACAAGTGGTATTCAGAGATGAAGGAGCACTCATAGGAGGATTGTGAAGTATGGACATTGATTTTGGCCAAGGATAGTTGCATTCCTAAATTTTATGATTTTTTAGAAGTCATCCATTGATTTTGGCCAAGGATAGTTGCATTCCTAAAGTGTATGATTTTTGAGAAGTCATCCATTGGTGTTATAAAAATTCCAATGCCAAGCATCACATTGTGAGTGTGATCAAATATAACAAGTCAATTGTTCTTTGATGCTCACCACCTTCTTAGGGACAAGATAAGATGATGGTTAAATGACCTTGTAGTCGAAAATTCCAAGATTGATTTAATCATGAAGGACCAATGAAACAATTAATTGATGTCCAAGATGAAATATGTGCCTTAAGAGTAAAACATGAGGTCATTGTGGGCCCAATTTTAGATTTAATGTAAGTATTGGTTGTTAAGGATTTGGAAAATATCACCAAGACCTCATAAAATTTAGGTAGATGGTAGTTAGATCTTGAGAAGAACACATGATGACATCAACATATTATTTAATTCAATGTTCCTCGATGAAGCACCATCATATTCCAAGCCTTTCAAACTTTTGTAAGTCTACCTTCTACTATCTCCTCTACCTTTTCTTCCCCGTTGTCATTTCCATTAGGTTCCGTTTTGTATGTTGTTCCATTAAATAACCTTGGATTGAATAGTTTCTCCTTATATTCTTCTGGGTCTTTATATATATTCCAAATTTGTGGGAGCCCCATCCCCACCCTTGAGGGTAAATGCATTTCAATTTCTCTTTTATGTGTTAGTCATTTATATTTTCATAAAGGTTTTATAAGCCCACTTTATTTCAAATAATTTTAAACTATGTCATTTTTGGGAGTTCCAATTGTATTACAAGTTCCCCACACAAATAACTATTCGAGTAGCCATGTTTTTTCTATGAGTTCCGAATGATTTTAATCAACAAAAACTTGAGAACATGTCTCTTTACAACTCATTTGATATCAAATGACACAATCTTCTAAAGTTATTTGGTATTTCTTGGCATGTTTTGTTTCTTTCTTTCCTCTTGCAAAGTTGTGGTTGATCCTACCTTACATTATTTAATGAAGGCAAATCTAAGTTATGAGAAAATTATGTTAGATTTATATGAACCTTTTATTTATCTATAATTTTATTCTTTTCAACAACTGAGACTGCTTGGTACTTTCTCAGGAAACACTATGATTTAAAAGAAAATCAACAATTTAAAATATTTTTTTATGAGTGAATATATTTAGTTGGGTTTTCTATTTATCACTTGCCTATTACACTTTTTGAAATATCATAAGAAAATATAGAAAATCAAGAGAAGGAGTGCCACTTACTTAAAAATGAGGGAGAGATTCCTGAGACCTTCTTGTGACCCCTCCAATGTTGGTCCTTTTTTCCTTGGTAGGAAAAATAGGTTAACAAAAGGCTTAAACAACACTTCTTCATGTACCCCTCCTTGAGAGTACTTTCCTTGAAGAAGGGTTAGGTGAACCTTAAAATGGATACACTATGACATGAATACCATCTTCGAGTAAGGGTCAACTAACCCTTTTTTGTGCTCCCCCTTCATAAGAATACTATGCTGAAGTAATGGTTAGCCAATCCTTCCCTAGGATACCACTTAATGACAATAATATCATGGAGACAATAAAATCTTATTTGATATAGGTTTTTGTAAATGTTATGAAACATCATTCTATGGTGGTGACATCACTATGATGTTGACCAACCTCAAAATAAGTGCCATTGTGTTTGATTACTATGCTAGAAGGAATTATGATAATTTATTCAACAATTCAGTCATATTTATTGTAAACATCTACAAATTTTCATGAAATTGCAATATATGCATTCAATAACCCAAATACGTTGGCTTTAGAGATATTCATGCCTAGAGGTAAATGCATAGATGGAATTAACCTTGACATTGACAATAATGAACAATTAACATTATTAATGTGGAAATGCGTGTTTTACACACACACAATGTGAATTTCACTCTTGAAAATGGAAGTTTCTAATATTATTATTTTTGTCCTCAACAATTCCATTCTAGATAGACATTGTAATACATGTATTTTGAAGGTGATTAGAATTTTGTTAATAGTATCGGATCAACATAACACATTAGTAACATAAATGATTGTTATGGGAAATGACTTGATTATTTTGTTGAAATTGTATGTCATCCTTGGTTAATTAGGTGAGTACAATACATGCAAGTGAGTAATGAGAGGCTTTTGAAGCTCTAATTTCATGAAAATTTTCAATTTTTTTTTCCTTGAATCAATAAGAGTTTGGAATACAACTTTTAGCAACATTGGCAACTTTACTTCCTCTTTCTCAACAAATTGAGGAGAACACAATCTATTTTCATTTGATCTCTTTCACTTATGTATATAGGAAATTGAATACTATGAACAATGCCCTATCTAAAGTAGGCCTATATCTTCTTCTATGTTAGTTACATTTGGAGGAAGCTCTAGATGGTGAGGGTTTTAAAATTAGAAAATATATTTATATATAATAGGGTTGCAACTTTCATGTTGATGATTATAAAAGTCTTGTTGAATAATAGTGTTGCAATAGGTAAAGGTGGTGGTGAATTAAAGTGTGCAAGACACTAATTGAAATTGTGTCTCAAAGGTTTTCATTGAGATATATAGTGTTCTACAATATATCCAAGTTACAATATTTACAAGTTCAATACCTACAATCCTATAACCTTATAATCAAAATTTTAATTCTCATTGCACCAAATGATGCACATACATAGAGAATAAATGTCACTATTCATTAGTCATCTTGATTCAACATAAAAATATTATTTAATAATCCCTTATTGTTAGCTTGCATTCACTATATGATTTCTGAGAGAAAAAGAAAGGGGGTTCAAGAATTGGCCTAGTGGTATAAGGAAGTCTGGAAGTTCAAATTTCCTCTCAAGGATAGTGTTTTAATGTGGCTAGAAATTAATTAAAAAGTTCTTACTTGGGATTTTATCTAGAGAATAAGTTGGAATGGTCTTAGAAGATTCCCAATGTGTAAAAATAACGAGGAAAATATATTTCATATGATTATTTTTTGTACTTATACTATGATGGTTTGGAAAATATCAGAACAACAAATAGTCCTGAGAAATATATGGAGAGGGGATTCAATCCTAGAATGACTCATGGGTTGGTGTGAATAGATATGGTTCTTTGTATGGACCAGTATTTAACATATTTTAAAGAACATGAAAAAAAAATATCATGAAGATCAAGGAATGTTGTTTAAGCATCTTCAAAATGTAATTTTTTTAATTCCTATTAAAATTATGTTTTTTTGGAAAGAAAAAATCTATGTTCATAAGCCCTTTGTGATTCTCAAGGATTGCAATGGAAGTATCTAATCCATGCCATGATTAAAAACACAAATCAATTGTAATATAAACCCTATATCCATGAGGATGAATGTATACATATCCGCATGAGGGTTCCCTAACTAAAAATCCATTTATCTCTTAGATTTAAAAAAATGCAAGGTTCATGTTTATGCTTTACCTTATCAAAGTAACCAATCCTCAACTATGCTCTATGTCTAGATAATCCCTCCTAAGCTTTGACTATGTTCGTTTATTGACTCTGTTTTTCTTTGTAAATTTCATTTAGCCTCCACTATGCTTTGTGCCTAGATATGCCCTTTCACAAAGGTTTTCTGCGATCACTAAAACATGTTCTTTGAAATGGATTCTATACTGGTCGTGCCTCATCAGAAGGATTGTCATATGGACTCTACATAATCATCGATGGATAGACTATATGCCAATCGAAGTGAAAAATCCCACGAACAACATGGACAATAAACAATCGAATTTCAAATGCTCTTTTGGAGTTTATTATGTCCAAATTTATGTTTATGAAATTCAACTTATAATATAAACTTCATTACATAGATATTTAAATAAAAACGAGGGACCTATGGTATTCTTATTTTTCTAAATGATGTAAAACTATGAGCACATGTTTAGGTGAAAAATTTAAGAAAATATAATTTGTACCATGTTGATGTATCGTTGAATTCATAACTCTCCTTAAAAAAAAGTTTAAAAGAAAATAAAATTATTCATTAAAATTTATGGTTATAGTTGAAGCATGGGAAAAATGACACATTGTAAAATATTTGAATTAAGTGCATTTTCCTTTGCAATGGTGACTCAATTTTTTATAGTACATTTTACCTTAGTAATTTTTCCTTTTAATGCTACTTTTAATTTTCTTACATAAGATTAACAAAAACTAGAGCAAGGGGAATCATTTGCCTTAGGAAGCAACAAATTCTCAATGTTGAAATTACATTATGTTCATCGTTGTTATTATCATATCCATTTTTCTTTATGGAAACATTAGATACTTTTAAGCCCTAAGGGTCAGCTCAAGCAATCATGAGCTATATGTGACATCTGTCCCCCAAAGTTGGTAAGGTCATGAGTTCAATTATCTTGATATCCTCAAGGTTAGGATCCATAATCAATCCTAATTATTTACCCCATTTATGATTCATGGATCATGGGGAAGTACTCAGAGGGTTTTCCATGAGGTTTTCCTTGAAAAAAATTATTCACTTCTTGGCATAATTAATGGATTCATTGATTGTATATCTATTGAGAGAGGGTGTCCTCTCTTGGTCACTTCTTGAATACAAATCAAGCGACTACTCAATGGAGAGAGAATTAATAAGCAATGCCAATATTTAGTAGGGAATGGAGGCTTGCTACAATGCATGACTCAAGTAGTCACTTGATTTGTAGGCGTGGCATGATCATAAGAAATCACGATTCAAGTGGCCACCATGGAACTCATGTCACTACCATTGAGGCATGAAACTCATTCAAGTGATCATTGATTGAATAATCACAACAATAATAATTTTATGTATTAATATTAGAAATATCTTTGTTGGTAGAACTCGTTAAGCATTTCCTTCATAAAGTTGTTTGATATAGTGATGAGTTCACCACTCTTCACATTGTTGGATGTGGGCTTCCCACTAAGCCTTGATAGTCAAAGGAATTTTTCATAGTCTCAATATTTATCTTCTCTACATCACTACAACCATAAGATTTGGAATAGGTCTAGAGTTCCCTAAAACGCTCTTCAAATGATTTAACATCAAATTTTATCTTGAACATGGGTATGCCGTGATGTTTTTTTTTACCTTACATGGATTTCCATTACTAAATGGGATCGATTTGTTTTGAGTAGAGGTACTAGGTGTGACTTAGAGCATGATTATACTAAAGAGCTCTACAAATTGATTATAATTTTTATTGTTGTTTTATGAAGGGTTTCATCAAACATTTATTGTAAAATGCTTACATAAAGGTTGGGATAGTTAGTGTAGTTTGTGTTATCTACAACCTCATATTGTACTAAACGAATCAAAATGATTTGGATTGTATAGAGAATGAAATGAAATGTAGGAATATGAATGGATATACACAAAAAAATATTGCAGAGAGCACAATAATATAGTGAAACCCAAATTCTAGTAATGAATGAAATAGGAAAAGACTATAAAATGCAAAGCAATACAAACTAACTAGAATGGTGGTAGCTTATCTATGAAGATAGAGATGTTGGCTACGCTCATTCGCAAGAAGAAACTACAAGAGGTTGAAATTGAATTTTTAACATAAAGTACTAAAAACTAAGAGGAAAAAACCCTAAATATCCAAAACCCCAACCCTAGGAGACGAAGCACCAAAAGGATTGCAGGCCTCGAGGTGGATAGTTTATACATCAACTTCCCAGGGGAACAACATTTACATACAATATCCATTTGGGGTGCATAGTAACTCGTTGGAAAGAAATGAGAAGTACAATTTTTGGTAGGCTTGGGTAGGCCATAGCCACCCTTGGCTCTTAAATGGCCAAAAAAACATTGTTTAAGGACTCAAAACGACCCCAAAAGTTTAAGACATGAAAAACTGTAGATAAAACAAAACTTCCAAGATGGAGACCTGTGTTGAGTCAATAGAAGAGGTGGGTGGCCACCAATGTCCACCTAGATCACAAAAGGTTGGTATGAGATATTGGATTGATATAACCATGACTTTTATTACTTGGATATAGTCTATACTAACATTCAAATTGAATAGATTTGTTGAATTTAGCTCCAAATACCTATAATGATAAATGAAACAATAAGGTTCCAATCACAAGTGTAGAGGAAAATAGTTTCTTTTATAATATGAATGATAAAGACTTGGGTAGGTTTTCCACATACATTATAGTCCATTGTAAGGGATAATAGATCACAGGGACCAAACATTGTTCTCTATGATAAGGACAATATAGGTTATGTTGCCAGAACATAGCAAGGTGATGTAATAATATTATGTGTAGTATGGAATGCAAAAGATTACTAAACAAGTTGTTATAGGTGGATAAGAGAATAATTTTTTATAGTTCCTATTTCCTAAGAGATAAATAATAGAAAGTGCACAATGTTCCTTGAGATGTTGACACCAAATAGATACCATCTCTTAAAAATTGACTCAACAACATATCATTCCTTGAGATGTTCCTGGCCAGTGAACTATGCCAAGTCACCTTTCGTGGGATTGAAACATCCCCACTTTAGGTGATAGTGAAATATTCTAGTAGCAGAGGTGGTATCCCTCACTCTTGATTGATCTTCTTGACATAATTTTAGAAATTTCATATACAATGCATGTAGTTCTTTATAAAATTTGGGCACCATTATCTTATTTATCAAACATATTGAAAATGGAGAAGTTAGTTTTGAAGATTTATAAAGTAACACTTTTTCTCTATAATATATATAATATATGATAATGGTAAAGAAAAAACATATTGGGAAAATAAGAATATAGTAGCTCAAGCATTATCCATAAAGCCAAGAGGTAGTTCATATTCATAGATACAATCATCCTTTATACAAATGATGCAGTAATAAATATGTAATATGATTTATGAAAGTAATTTAGGATTGATTGAGATTCATATTATTTTAATAATTTGACTCAAGTCACAAATAAATAGCAAGTATCTCCGAGTGACGAAATTGCTTCAAATTATATAGCTAGATATAACCATTGTAAAAAAATTAGAACACATATTAAATTCTTGATTCGATGAGTGAGTAAATATGAATGTCATATGATCAAGTAAGATAATAGAGGAAAACAATTTGATATGCAAAAGATAATAACAAACATAGAATATTTATTAATAAATAGCGTGTCGAATCCTCAACATTGTTGAACTGTGACTGGATTCTTGTCAAAGATTTTAAATACATGCTCATTCTTAGATGATCCACACATGGAGACTTGGTCTCTTCTCTTTTAAAAATTTTGATCTCTTATAACCTCTCTCTTTCTTTCATTTATTTCCCTCAAACCCTAACTAGCTTTTGAATTAATAACTGTTTTTTCCAAAAATAATTGAAAGTGGAAATTGAAAGTCACTAGGTCCTCAAATCACTACTCCCTTATTCTTCTATAGGAATATCTATAGGAAACCATCCATACTGTATATCCTTTAACCATTTCAATTTTTTTCTTGCTTACTTGATGTTGACATAGAAGCATATTGAGTCACTAAGAGTCCCCTACTCTAAAATCTTTCAATAATCATCTATTCATTTCCCATGAGGTACTTGAATTAAATCATTCTTCTTGTAGAAATATCTAATTCCATGAAAAGGTCAAAATAAGAAGGGAGTATAAGTTTATATCAATCAACAACGTTATTCAAAAGTCTAAAATCAAGAGGCAATTTATAAAAAAAGAATTTTCCCTTAAGAGGCATAGTAATATCTTGGAATGATCCAGGTGTACATCGGTGTCCGCCCAACTATTTCACTGGCTCAACATACAATTTTCATTTTGTCAAATTTTCTATAGTTTTTCGGGTCCCAAACTTTAAGGTCTATTTTGAGGCCCTAAACGACAATTTTTTTGACGCGACAGCACCCGATAGATCCCAACAAGGATGTATTCCTCGGTTAGAAATTTCCTACGAGGTATCAAGTGTCCCAAACAAAGATCATATGCAAACGTCATGCCCTAGGGAAGTTGACGTATCAACTACCCCCATCGGGGCCCACAAACCTTTTGGCGTTTCATCTTTCAGGGTAAGGGTTTTGGATGTTTAACGTTTTTCTCATTTATGATTTATGTTAAAAAGGCCTTGGGAGCCTCATTTTAAGCATATTCTTGTGGATATGCGTAGCCATAACATCTCTTCTCAGAGATAAGCTACCACTATTCTAGCGAGTTAATTTCACTATGTATTTTCTTTTATAGTCTCTACATATTTCAGTCTTTAATAGAAATTGAGTATTCCTGTATCTTTGTGTTTCTGTATTATTTCCGTGTTTTATTTTATTCCTCCATAAATCCATATTAGTGGTATTATAGTGGTCTTCCCTTTATAGGTTTCTTTGTGCATGTCCCCAACGAGGTCAGGGTATCTGTTGATTAAGGTTGGTTGTCATTGATGTCAACCCTTGAAGAAGACCCGTAGCAAAAAGGTTTGGGTAATGGACCCAATAGTGTTTGATGTAAATATGACTCATTATTATTTTGTCATGGTTGATAAGAAGTAAATATGGATGAACTCCAAAGTGGTCCCCTTATGGTGAAAGCCCACACGGGAAGACGCTTTGTGGACTAAGAGAACCCTTGCTTAATTGTGGAATAATGAGATGAAGGAAAGTGAATTTGTCAGGGAAAATATCCTAGATGGATAGTTCTTGTCATGTCATTTCCGGTGGTATGTGGAATGTCACATAATTCCTCACGGTTAGAGAGTTATGGCCATGAGAA
>ML785109.1:1033486-1049810 GCA_009831015.1 Picea engelmannii | reverse complement strand
ACTAAGAACATTCCAATCAAGTATCACTTTCTACGGGAACAGGTTGCAGAAAAGAACATCAGAGTTGAGTATGTGGGCACAAAAGAACAAGTGGCAGACATATTTACAAAACCACTTCCATGGGAAGCCTTTGAATATCTTCGACAAAGACTTGGAGTTATTTCTACTCCAAAAATGAATGCTTTTTGAATGCTTATCTTATATGTCTTAGATGTACACGAGGAAGCACCATAAGAGGACAGTCTGTCAGGGGGAGCAACCCCATATGGAAAGATACCTTTGCCATTGATGAAAAATGGGAAGAGATTTATCAGATGCAGAGGACATAGGCATGGTTTCAGGGGGAGCATGAGTGATATGATTTTAGTGTTGCATCAGAGTGTTTCCATCAATTCCAAAGGGGGATATTGTTGATTAAGGTTGGTTGTCATTGATGTCAACCCTTGAAGAAAGACCCATAGCACAAAGGTTTGGGTAATGGACCCAATAGTGTTTGATGTAAATATGACTCATTATTTTTTTGTCATGGTTGATAAGAAGTAAATATGGATGAACTCCAAAGTGGTCCCCTTATGGTGAAATCCCTCACGGGAAGACGCTTTGTGGACTAAGAGAACCCATGCTTAATCGTGGAATAATGAGACGAAGGAAAGTGAATTTGTCAGGGAAAATATCCTAGATGGATAGTTCTTGAAGGGAAAACTGATCCATCATCTCATTTTGTTGTTTCACAAGGAATTTCATGAGAAACATCTTAATAGGATCTCCTTCTCCCCATCTCGATGTTCCTACACCATGGTTGGTCATTGAGTTTGGCGAGGATGGTCTTCCGAAGGTTTGACTAGTTCGAATCCCAATGCCTGATACTGTTGGATTACTGAGAGGGGGGTGAATCAGTAATAACATAATTATAATCCTTTTTCTTCAAATTATAAAATTTTCCCTAGGATATTTTCCCTTCAAGGATGGGGTATTTTGTGATGTTTCCCCACTTGAATTTTGTGATGTTCTTTTAGGCCAACCATATATGTGGAAACACCATGTTGTATATGAGTCTAGACCTCGTAGTTTCATTTTTTATTATGATCAGAAAATTGTATAGGATCCCAAAGTTTGCTCCACCTACCACAATTTATTTGGTCTCAACTAAGAAGCGCAGGAAGGTCATCTCCCAGACTAAGGAAATTTTCCTCTTTATGATTCGCCTTTAGAGTGAATGGAAGGTCAAGACCACATCCATGGCCTTTGCATAGGTCTCCTATATGAAAAAAAAGTAAGTGGATGAGGCCATGGAATAATATTGATACGTATTCATCTCACCTATCAGGGCGCCTCTGCACTATCAGTTCAAGCATTCAATTGAGCTAACTCCTAGAATGAATTTTCCTAACGAGGTAGTATATTGATGCTCTCTCCTAGAAAATGAGGAGATCAAGCACTAGATACAAGAGATTCTCCAAAAAGGGCGCATTCGACCAAGCTCCTCACCCTGCAGAGGCCCAATTGTGCTCATACAAAAGAAATACAGGACATGACGACTTTGTGGACCTTTAGTTTCAACACTAACCATGGTGCTCGACTCTTACGGGCATGAGATCTCCGGGTGGTCCCAACTCTATGACTGCGATCCTAACTTTGCTAAGACCTACTATATGTTTGGAATAGGCTCAACTGTTGCTGAATTCCATCTTCAGGATGGAGTGCTATGACATTTGGGTAATCTCTACGTTCCTTCAAGTGAGCATGCAAAGATAATTTGGGAAGCCCACTACAGTTAGGTGGCATGACACTTTGGTGTGATGAAGACAATGGTAGTACTACACAATTATTTTTATTGGTCAAAGATTCGATAGAATGCTAGTAAGTATATAATATCTTACACTTCCTATTCCATTTCCAAGCCAACCATTAAAAAACGAGGATTGTAAACCCCTCTTCCTACTCTTTATGGGCCTCGAGAATCCATATTGATGGAATACATGTTATGTCTCCTCTCCACCAAGCATGGAAATGACTGTGTATTCGTGGTTGTTGATTGATTCTCTAATATGGCTATTCTGATCACCTACATGAAGAGTATCACACCCGAGGCCACTTCCAAGATATTCTTCGAGCATGTATGGGTACACTTCAGAATGACATAGACCATCATATCATATTAGGACGACATATTCTTGAGCACATTCTAGTCGAGCCTATGGTTGTTGTTGGACACCAATATCACCAAATCCATTACCTTCCACCTTTAGATTGATGGATAGATAGAGGTCGTCAATAGGATGATCGTGCATCTCTTGCACATGTACAACTCCAAACATCCATGCACATGAGATGAGAGCCTTCCTTATTTCCAACACAACTACAACAAAACACTCCATATCTTGACTAGACATAACCCTTTTCATGTGGGCCTGGGTTTTCAACCATTGAGCCCCATTGATGTAGCACTGCCCCTTGCATCCACATAGGGAGAATATTCCCATGATCAATATAAGGCTGACAAGGCGACCAAATTAATTGAACAAATTCAGTAGATCTACCAGTAGGTCCATGATATTTTTCAAAAATCCAATGCCAAGTACAAGCAATGCCATGATCAACATCGGGTTCCCCACAAGTTTCAGGCAGGAAACAAGGTTTGGTTGCATTTGAAGAAAGAGCACCTTACCGAACCCCATCGAAAGTTGTGGCCACTTCACTATGGAAATTACAAAATCACAAAGGATATGAGTGACAATACTTGTGAGTAAATTATTCCCCCCTTCCTTGGATTACACCCAATATTCAATGTGGACCTCCTTCGACCATATTTTCCACCAATACTGAACACATCAGAGGTGGTCGAGCACCTAACACCTAAAAATATCAACCCTGAATACATGGAACAAGAAACCATTGATTAGATCATGGACATACAGGTTAAGGGCACCTGCCAACAGAAGATCCAAATCTATCAGGTTGTCAAAGTAGGGAAACTATTACACCAAGGCAAGTGGCTCACCAAGCATCAAGTTCAACATAAGTTTCCTCATTTGATAGGGGCACTCAACACAATGGAGAAAATTTCTTCCTAAGGGGGGAGGAATGATCCAGGTGGACATTGGTGGGTGCCCACCTATTCCACTGGCTCAACCTATAGTTTCCAGTTTGGCAGTTTTTCTACAGTTTTTTGGGTCCCAAATTACAGGGTTGTTTTGAGGCCTTAAACAATGTTTTTTTGACATGGAAACACCTAGTAGATATTTTTTGGGATGTATTGGGCCATTTGTAATGTGTACTCCCTCGTCTAGACCTTTCTGATGAGGTATCAATCACCCCAAATGGAGATCATATGCAAAAGTTACGCACTAGGGAAGTTGACGTATCAACTACCCCCATCAGGGCCCACGGATCTTTTGGTGTTTCAACTTTCCGGGTTATGGTTTTGGATGTTTAGGGTTTTTTTCATTTATTATATATGTTAAAAATTCCTTGGGAGACTCATTGTAAGCATATTCTTGTGAATGCGTGTAGCCATCACATCTATTCTTAGAGATAATCTACCACCATTCTAGCGAGTTCATTTCACTTTGTATTTTCTTTTACAGTCTCTGCATATTTCAGTCTTTAATAGAAATTGAGTATTGTTGTATCTCTATGTTTCTGTCTTATTTCTATGTTTCATTTCGTTCTCTCATAAATATGGATCATGGAACCACTCATTATTCCTTTTTCTTACTATTCTTCATTTTATATTTCATGACTACATAACCTATTGCCTTTAGTCCTTGGAAGGGGTAGGCCTATTTTGTATAAAGGAATGTAATTTTCTCTGAATCATTTGTCATTCAAACCAATTACTTTACATTTATTTTGAGTTTTTTGTATGAACTTTACCATCCTCAATTATCACATTAGTTCGATCATTGATACCTAGAGAAGCTACTTTAGATTGAGAGATACTATTACAAAATTTAATAACATCGTCTACCTCCTAAATATTATCTTCAATCTATATCTATGACTTGTTAAGTTCAATTTGTACCCTTTGTTCCAGGGATTTAGTTAAATTCAATTTGTACCCTTAAATGTGCCATGGCTTCAGTTTGTTGTAGCACATCAAAGTGAATTATGAGATTATTCATCACTACTATGATTTGATCCTAGATTATATGTTTAGATCCAATTAAATATAACTTCCTTGACATTTCCTTCACAATTTCCTCTATGGACTTATTTAATTCATTAATTACCTTGTTTCCTTTATATATGATATTATATTTTTCAATAATTCTTTATCATTGTCTCTCTTTACCTTATGCCTGACCTCAATTCTATTATCTCCACATCCTTCAGTTTAATATTTTCTTCCACTTTCACAAGCTCTTAAGAAAGTTCAGAGATTTTATTTATTCAATAGTGTTTCTTGTTCTGCCCCTTGACTTGGTAAAATATCTATTTTTATAACCTCTACTACTAGAGTAAACAACCGTTGAACCCTGTTTCTTGATTCCTATACCTCTTTTTCTTCTTTTAACCTGTCAATTATATGACCCAATCTGAAATTTCGATCTTGCAATTTAGAGATTTTACCCATCAAATCATTTTTCTCTTTATGGGCTTCACTAATTCCTTAGTTTGAAGACACTCAACATTTCATATCTTCAACTTTTATTTAAGAAATCAAAACTCTAAATGTTTCTCTTTAAATAAGGATTTCAAAATATCTTCATTATTTGGATATGTCCCAAGAGTAACCAAGTTTTTCTCAAGATCATGAATATTCACAAACCTAGATTTATTTACAATATTTTATTTCTTTTTTACATTGACTGTAGTTTGTATTATATCTCTTAACACCATGCCCCTTATTTGTCTATGCCATTCTATCTTATCAATGAAATGCATTTCATTTCATTCAAATTTTATCTTGGTGGTGTTGGATTACTAAGAGGGCTGGGTGAATCAATAATGAGAAATTATAATAATTTTAACCACAATTTGTTCTTCAACAATATTCAACAGTTTATCATTATTCAATATATCATCAACAATATAATCATAAAAAACATCACATCACAATAGATACATAGTCGACCAGAATTTACATGTAAGCCCAAATGGGAGAAAGCAATGGAATGTTTTTCATATATATTTATCAAAAGAAAAAATTCATTGGAAGCACCAACTTCCAATTCTCTAGTTGCAACTAGAAGGAGGCTCCAACCCCCTAGTTTCTCAAGCTACAACCTGAAGGAAGATCCAACTCCCGAATTCTCTAGATCCAACTAGAAGGAGGATACAACCCCCTATGTTCTCTGGCCACAATCGGAAGGTGGCTACAACCACCTATCCTTTCTTCGTCCAACCACCATTTAATATAAATGTAGACCAACTGTCACTATCACAAACTCTGCCACTGTCACTATCACTCTGTCTTTGTCACTATCACTTTGTCACTGCCACTGTCACTGTCACTATCACTGTCACTGTCACTCTGTCATTGTCACTGTCTCATCAACCTGTATATGCTCATCAACCAACTAACACATGTACCATACCATTCATCAGCTGTATACCAACATACATACTATCTCATGCATCAATCATGAACCAAATATACATTAATAAAGACTAGTGAATCATGAACTAGAGCATCAAACACGTGTAACATGTACCATATACCATACCATCAACCATATGAATATCTGTACCATATCATCAATGAAGTATCTCCAAGAACCAATGCATTCCCCTCATGCATATGACACCGTGAATATGCCTCAACTATATACAATGAACTCAAGGATAAGAACTATAAAAATTGTGCCATATGTTGAACCATATAGAAGAGTTCTCCTCACTCAACCAAGCAACCAAGATATACCATATCCAGATACCAAACCAACCATACCAAGTATGCCTCAACCATACACCATATCATGACCAAAAGTAACCATAAAAACAAGTATACAACCATACCAATACCTCTGAAGCTGACCTGAAACAATAAGATGTTGACTTGTAACCTTCCTTTCAGACTCTGGGGACTTGCTACCAAGATATACTCAAATTTTCATGAGCTTTTCACATGTACATGAATTTTTCCTCTATAGCCCACGTATATATGCCATTTTCTTCACTGCAGATTGCGTACATACGCTCCCTTACTGACCTGCAACTTGTGTATACCTCAGAAACTAGGGTTTTGATGTAACTCCAATATTTTTTCCATCAACCCTTCTTTTCTACCCCATAAAATTACACTACAACCTTAGCAATAGATCACTAGATCATAATAAATATAAGCAATGAATAAGTGTGTGAGTGTACTTGTGAATGACTCCTTGAGGTGCTCATATACTTTATCTAGATAACTCCTCTCCTTAATTTAGGGCTTCTAGGGTTTTCTTGTTACAACAACTTTACCCCTTTGACAAAGACTTATAAAAAACTAGGGGATTCTTGTCCACTCTTCGGGGATTCCAAATTTACATGGCCATATCTCCCTAACTGTGAGGAAATACCTTGCATTCCACATATCACCAGAAATGGAACGAAAATTACTATCCATTTATGAAGGTCATTCCTACATTTACACTATCCTTCACATCCATATTCCTTATTCAACTTTGGGTACCAATACCATATCGTCGGGGCTAGTAGAATATGCAACCGAAATTATTCAAGGATTTAAATCGATGTCTAAGGGTTGACATAATTCTCTAAGATCACTCTCCAAGTGTTGACATCAATGACAACCAAGAAAACATTGTCCAACAATCTCCCCCTTTGGTATTGATGGCAACACTTAGGCATGACAATCCTTATGCTCATGCTCCCCCTATGAGCATTGTTCCCCTTGACTTCATGCCTCTATCTCTCCATTCCTTACCCTTTATATCTCCCCCTTTGACATCAATCGAAAAGGCTACTCATTCGGGGCTGCTTCCCCCTATCTACAAGCCTTTGCTAACTCTACAGACTTTTCTCTTCATGGTGCTTCCTCATGTAATTATTTGATGTATATATGAAAAGCATTCAAAATTTTTGTTACTTGAACTTCTTCAAGACTTATGTTTCTCTCCCCCTGTCCAGTTAAGATCAATGATGAGTGAATCACTGTGGGGCAGAAACTGTTGGAATTACTAAGACAACTGAGAGGGGGGGGGGTGAATCAATTGTAACTGTGCTTAAACAATTTTATGCCTATTAAATTATTATTAACCTTCTCCAAGTGATCATCAAGATTATGCAAGACATGAACAACATAAATAACAAACATCAATCACACATATGATATACACAGAGACACATATTCACGAGGAAACCCATAAAGGGAGAAAACCTCTTCTTCTTCGAATGATAGGAAATCTTTTAAGTTCTGTACATCATCTTTCTTTGAGCGCCAACTCAAAATGAGGCTTCAACCTCTTCTTTAACAAGATGCAACTTGCTGAGAGCACCAACTCTTTGGTTTCTCTAGCACCCACTAGAAGGAAGCACCAACTCCCTGAGTGTTCCAACACCAACTGGATGGAAGCACCAACTTCCAGTCACACAGGTACCAACCTGTATAACAGAGAACAATGGTTCTTCCTTGCACCACCTTGTCTTTTATGGTTGCAACTAGATGGAAGCTACAACTCCCTGTGTTCAAGCACCCACTTTACTTACTTGAACCGTCCTCCCTAACACCTCCCTACCACCCTGAAATATAAAACTTTACTTACTTGAACTGTCTCTGATATGATCTTTTACAGCTCCATGTTTCCTCTGCTTACTTCAGCTTCTATGCTTTGTTCTGATTCTGCACATGACACTGCTCTGTTCAACTTCTCTTCTCCATTTTATGCTTTGTGCTTCCTCTCCATTCTCTGCATTGCGCCTCTAATCTCCACTTCAGATAATGCACAACTTCTACTCCTACACACATGCATCACCTTTGAAAAAGCACACTATACTCTCTGTTCTACATGTCTTTTTCACATCGAGTCATCTGTCTGATCATCATTCAAACTCTTCATCTTCCCTGGTGGTTATCCTGAATCTGTTCATCATTAGTGGTTGTTATCCTGAGATTCTTTGGCTTCTCTGGCAGTCACAACTCTTCGTCTTCTCTGGCATTTACAGTCAGTCGTTTTGGATTCTTTGGCTTCTAAGTCCCTTCCTTCACGTGACCATCGGCAATGACCAAACACTTATTCAAAAGGTGCTTCCCGAACTCGATCTTGTGAGTGCTAGCTCCGTTTCTTGATATGACCTTGGGCGATGGTCTCTTTTGACCATGTGATTGTGGGCATGATCTCTTTTCATGTTAGCCCCCTGTCGCATGTGACCTCAGGCTATGTCCTTGCATAAGAGAATGATTGTGGGTGTGTCCAAGAGTGGTTTTGGATCAACCGCTTTTCTCCCCGCAATACATCTCCAGCTGCCACATACCCTTCCTCCAAAACCATGGCTTCAATTGCGTCCCACTCACGAAAAATTAAGACTCAAGCATGTTTTGGCCCCACAATCGAGCATGATCATCGATATCGCAGTCTCTAACATATTCCTTCTATCAATGTCTATGATATATCTTCCTTTCCTACCTTCTTTCCCCCATCCACGTGTGATCCTTAGTCTTAATGACCAAGTGACATGTGGCCCTCCAAACCAACGAACAAGATCGATTTCACCTTTCAGGCTTTGGGAGTATCGATTCTAAAACTACGCTTGCTCCTGGAGAATCTCACTCGGAGTCCACGATATAACGATGCGTGGTCTTCTCAAATCAACGGACACAATCCCTTCGGGTATTCGGGGTTCAAAAATCTCAACTTTCCAACCTTTCAATCTTCCTTTGCTTTTTCCCGGAGCTCACAATCCACTGATGCATGTCACTTTCGAATCAATGGTCATGATCCTTTCGCATCTCCAGACTTCAAAATTCTCAAGTCTCAACTGGAAATCCTTGAAGTGATATTTCTCCAAAATCTCATATCAGCTAACACGTACTCCCCTTGACAATCAACGATTGAGATTTGTCTTCGGGGATTTTCACGTTCTCCCCATCCGCAAAATTCTAAAGTTGTGGATCTCGTGCCACCTGTCCTCCTCGACGATGGACGACCCCAAACAACTTCGGGACTTTGGAACTTTGGGCAAGTGCTGGTGGTAAATCTCTCGAATTAAAATTCCCAGAGTGATGTCACTTAATTACGTCACTTGATGATGTGTCATGAGCCTAGTAGCTGCCATGTGTCACTCGGATTTGTGATTTTCACGTACCTAAAATTCCAAAACAAATTGACACTTGTCATTGTCTGATTGTGCCATGTATCCTTGCTGACGTATTCTTGATAACGTGGATCCACATTCACTTTGGGACTTCATCCTTCGAGACTTCGGGTATTTCGACTTTTCAAGTTTCCAATTCTTCCAAAGTGAGAATCCCCGAACAATAACCTCTTCACAAATTTTGGACCCGAACTAAATGTTGTTCGTCGATCATGTTCTTAGATTGACAGATCGATCTTTCTGCGATGTTTCTTTTCTATCTTGTCCTGTCCTTCCACTTTAAAATGATCCGACGACTGACGTTTACTCCGTCTCTCTGACTTTCCAGACTTCGGGGATTTCAGATCTCAAACTAAAACTCTCGAAGTGATTTCTACGGAGCATAACCTCCTCACATATTTATACCTGAAACAAATTTTTTTCGTTGATAGAGATCTTAGATCAACAGATCTTTCTTATCCTATCCTTCCAATTAAATCAATCTAATGACTGACAAAAATTCAGATGATCTAATTCTCAATCGTTTTTCCCCGCTTATCCTATCCTTCCATTAATTCAATCCGACGGTTGTTGTTCCTCTGGAATAATGATCCAACGATCACTATGGCTCTTCTTCCTGAGCTTCTTATCTCTCCAACTTAGAATGTTTTCTAAGTTGATCCTCTTGCAAGTCTATCTCTTGGACCTCGTTTGCACTTCTGGAAACCGCTATCTCTTCTCATCTTTCTCGTCTTCTGAGCTCTTGAGTTTTGGTTGGCCGTTGTTCTTTCCATCAATGGCAAGCACATTCTTCCTACCAACAATCTCCCCCTTTGGCAGTGATGGAAACCATGAAAGGCTGCACTATTTTTCTTAGACCTCCAACTGTAGCATACAGACAACACCTTTTTCTCCCCCTTTAACATCAATGTCAAAGAAAACAAGCTCCCCCTGAGCTGTCACAGTATTTTTTGGAGGTATCAGATATTCAACCAATACATACTCCCCCTGAAAGGATGGAATCTCTTAGGTGAGAGAAGGTATGACACCCAACTTCTGACGGAGATATTCAAATGGTGTCTTGGCTAGGGGTTTAGTAAAGATGTCTGCAATTTGTTCTGTGGAAGGAATATAATTCAGTTGAACATCTCTATTTGTAACCTTCTCTTTGAGAAAATGATACTTTTTTGGTATATGCTTCATCTTTGAATGGAGAATAGGATTCTTTGAGACACTAATGGAATTGGTGTTATCACAGTGAAGTGGAATGGGATAAATATAAGTTACCTTTAAATCTGCAAGAGTTTGTATCATCCATAAGATCTGAGTGCAACAAGTAGCAGTAGTAATGTACTCTACCTATGTAGTTGATAATGAAATAGATCCCTTCTTTTTACTAAGCCATGCTACTAACGAATCACCTAAGAAGAATGCACCTCCACTAGTGCTCTTTCTCTCATCCAAACAGTTTCCCCAATCAACATCTGAATATGGAGTTAATTGAAAATTCTGATTTTTAGGATACCAGAGACCATAAGTCATTGTACCCTTAAAATATTTGAATATCCTTTTGACAGCTGCTAAATGCATTTTTTTAGTGGCAAACTGATAACGACCTACTATTCCAAAAGCCTACATTATATCAGGATGGGATACTGTGATGTACAGAAGAATTCCTATCATTGATCGATATGTTCTTTGATCAACATCAGGTGAAATATCATCTTTACTGAGCTTGCAACCAACCATTATAGGTGTGCTCACAGGTGTAGAATCTTCCATCTGAAACCTCTTTAACATCTCCTTTAAATACTTTTCTTGAGAGATAAATGTCCCTGCAGAACTCTGATTGATTCAGAAAACAAGAAAATATGACAGTTCTCCTATCATGGACATCTCAAACTCAGTATGCATTGAATTAGCAAACCACTGAACTGAAGGGTCATTAGTGCATCCAAAAATAATGTCATCCACATAAACCAGAACAACTAATAAATCATCACCTTTAGACTTAATGTATAGATTACTGTCAACAATATCTTTCTTGAACCCTTTGGCCTGTAGAAATTTGTCCAATCTATAATACCAGGCTCGTGGTGCTTGTTTCAGTCCATATAATTCCTTTTTCAACTTACAGACATAGTCAGGATTATGTGTCAGTGAAAATCCTTCAGGTTTCTCCACATATACTTCTTCTTCTAGATCTCCATTAATAAATGCTAACTTAACATCCATTTGATATACTTTAAAGTTCTTATGACATGCATAGGCAAGAAACAT
This sequence comes from Picea engelmannii, assembly GCA_009831015.1. Taxonomy (NCBI): domain Eukaryota; kingdom Viridiplantae; phylum Streptophyta; class Pinopsida; order Pinales; family Pinaceae; genus Picea; species Picea engelmannii. The sequence goes on along the minus strand of ML785109.1, from coordinate 1,038,290 downwards.
TATGATGGCTTCTAATCTTGCCACTGGTGCAAAGGTTTCATCAAAATCTTGTCCCTCAACTTGTGCATATCCCTTACAGACCAATCTGGCTTTATTCCTAACAATTTGTCCTTGTTCATTCATTTTGTTCTTAAACACACATTTGGAGCCAATTAAATTCTTATCTGTAGGTCTTAGAACAAGCTCCCAAGTATTGTTCTTCTCAATCTGATCTAGTTCCTCATTCATTGATTTTAACCAATTTACATCTTTACTAGATTCATTAAAGTTCTTGGGTTCCACCATGGATATGAAGGCTATATGTGATTGCTCGGTGTCTTTGATTATCCGTATCCTAGTTTGTACACCTTTGTCTTTCTCACCAATTATCTGACTTGCAATATGATTCTTTTGAGTAATTCTAGAGGAAGGATTTGATGTTGTCTGTTGATTTGAATCTGCCTAAGTATTTGTATCTTCATTTGACTTAGAGTCTTCTTTTTCTTATTCTTGGACCTGTTCATATTCAACTTAAACTATATCCTCTGTTGTTGATTCAATATTGCTCACCTTTCTTATTGGGACTCCTTCATCAACTTTTATGTCTATACAATCAACCAATTTATGCAGCCGCTTATTATAGCATCTGCATCCTTTACTGTTTGTAGCATACCCTAAGAATGAGCCTTCATCAGCCCTGTCATCATACTTGCCAAGATTTTCATTATTATTCTTTATGTAGAACTTACTCCAAAAGACTTTGAAGTGTTTGATTGAAGCAAGTCTTCCATACCACAGTTCATAAGGTGTCTTTTCACTGTGTGGTCTGAGATGAGATTTGTTAAGAATATGGATTATTGTGTGTATTGCTTCTACCTAATAGGTTTGACCAATATTCTTCTCATTCACCATTGACCTGACCATTTGCTGAACTATTCTATTTTTCCTCTCAACCACTCCATTTTGTTGTGGAGTTTCTGAGATTGTGTATTCTCTTTTGATCCCATGTTTATCATAGAATTCCTTGAAATCACTTGTCATAAATTATCCTCCTCTGTATGATCTTACAACCTTTAATTTGTTTCCTGTTTGATTCTCAGTTAAAGCCTTAAATATTTTAAATTTCTCAAATGATTCATCTTTTTCTTTGAGAAAAGAAACCCAAGTGAGTCTGGAGTAATCATCAATGATCAACATGAAGTAGTTTTCCTTCCCTGTGCCTTCCTGTCTTGATGGTCCACATAAATATATATGAACTAATTGGAGTGGTTTCTCTATTGAAGTAGAGCTCTTGGATTTAAATTGTGTCCTGGTTAGCTTTCCTACTTGGCAGGGTTTACACACAAAATCCTGTGGCTTTGATATTCTTGGAGTATCTTTTACTGCCTCGAGATTTTTGATCTTGATTAAGTGGTCAAAGTTTATATGTCCAATTCTCCTACGCCATAATAAACTTTCATCATGTTTTCTTAGATGACACTCTTCTCTATCTTCTTTCAGCACATATACATTAATATATGTTCTTAATCCTTTAGCCACCACTTGTCTTGAGTTTACAGACTTTATCTTACAATCTTTGGAAGTGAACACCACTTCACATCCTCTGTCACACAACTTACATTGATAAAATTATGTTTTATCCCATCTACAAGCAGAACATCCCGGGCTTTTCATTTACCATTACTCAAACTTACCATCCATTTACCCTTTATTTTACCTGGTTCATCATTTCCAAAGGTCACATTTCCTATTTTTCTTTTACTTATAGACAAAAACTTATCCTTGTCTCCAGTCATGTGCTTGGAAAATCCACTGTCTATATACCAGGGGTCTTTTTTTTTTGAGATGAAAGTACTAGACCACATTTTTCACTATCTTTCATTTTCCATGTGCTGGCATTTCTAGCTAAGGGTTTTATCCTTGGATCTGCTTTGTAATTCTTCAGATGGCAGTTTGTAGCTTTGTGGCCAAAGTTATGACAGTTATAGCATTCGAGCTCAATGTTCAATAGGTCAAAGTGATTGGTGCAACTTTGTCTACTCATTTGCTGTTTAGTTCTATAAAGATTTTTTGTTTCTTGATCTCCTCAGTTGCATGTCTCTAAACTTAATTTGGCAATTTGCAATCTTATGACCAAAATTAGAGCAGTAAAAACAATAATGATGGAAGAAATTTTGGTACCTGAAGGATGGCCTTCTTCTTGGAATTTGTTTCTCCATCTTCTAATGTCTTTGTTTTTTATCAGGGATCATCTTGTCCTTATTAGCTGTTGGTGGCAAAGTATTCACATGGTCTGATTGTTTGCTAACTTAGAACTTGATCATCTTTACTGGATCTTTTCTTTCTAGCTGTTTGAGCCACTTACATAGCCTAAACTAATCTTCAACAAAGGATATATCTATTTGCTCAGAATGTCATTTAGTTATGTTGAGGCTTTAATTCTTGGAATATTTTGGAGTTATAATTCTTTAAACTTCTTCATCTCTTTCTTGGTTTTTACTACCTCTTCTTCCAAGGCTTCAAATATTGCCTTCTTCTCTGATAACTGTTGTTTTAGAATGTCCTCTATTTTATTTGCCTCTTATAATTCCACTTTTAGCAGGGCAAAGTCTTCATCAGGTTTTTTACTGTCTTTCTCAAATTGTATCAACAATTGTTTTTTTCTTTCTCTTCTTAAATCTGAGTCTAGCAATTTCTTATAAGGCACTGATCAGTTCTCCTTCCAATTCAACCATGAATTATTCATCATTAACATCACTTCCTGTGATTTTATTATCATAATCCTCTTTGGCCATAAGAATAAAGTCATTAACCTTATCTTCACAAGAAGAATCACTATTTGTGTCTCCCAAAGAGTCATCATTGTTTACACATAAACTTTTCTTTTTACCAAATCTCTTGGATTTGTACTTCACTTCACCTTCAGAGTTATGGTCCTTCTTCTTATGTGGACACTTAGATGCAAAGTGACCTATCTTTCCATAGTTAAAGCATTTGAAGGGCAACTTGCCTTGGTACTTGCCTGATATTTTCTTTAGTCTTCTCACAAATTTTGCTTCAATTTCATCAGGCTCAGAATCCTCATTCTTTTCTTCTTTAAATGATGCTTCTCTAGAGGTGGGTTTATCCTTACTAATCCTAATTTCATAAGAAGTTAGAGTTCCTAGAAGTTTATCAATAGACAGAGTCTTAAGATCATTCAGTTCTTCTATTGCAAAAACTTTTGGATTAAATCTATTTGGTAGAGATCTTAAAATCTTCTGAACTAAAAATACGTATTCAATCTTCTCACAAAGACCCTTCATGAAATTCACAAGCTCCTCAACTCTTAAGAAAAAATTATTAACTGTTTCATCCTCATTCATCTTTAGTTGTTCGAACTGTAATCTGTAGGTTTGAAGCTTGGCATCCTTTACCTTCATAACTGCTAATGAGTTTGTCCCACATTTCTTTGGCAGATTCTAAGTGCATAACTTTTACAAATTTTTCTTCTGCAAGCCCACTTAGAATAGCATTCATAGACTTAGCATTGAAGCTGAATTCTAGCTTGTCATCCTTATTAGCTAGTACAACTAGCTTTATGTAACCACTCTCTACCACATCCTAGACATATGCACCTAAAGCCATTATGTAGGTTCTCATCCTAACTTTCCAGAAGGCAAAGTTTGTTCCATTAAATAGGGAGCCCTTATTGGTTGAAGTGCCTTCATGACTTGTCATGTTTAAGCTTATTGATATACCTTTAAATAAAAGGAACCCACTCTGATACCAATTGTTGGAATTACTAAGACAACTGAGAGGGGGGGGGTGAATCAATTGTTATTGTGCTTAAACAATTTTATGCCTATTAAATTATTATTAACCTTCTCCAAGTGATCATCAAGATTATGAAAGACATGAACAAAATAAATAACAAACATCAATCACACATATGATAAACCCATAAAGGGAGAAAACCTCTTCCTCTTCGAATGATAGGCAGTCTTTTGAGTTTTGTACATCATATTTCTTTGAGCATCAACTCAAAATGAGGCTTCAACCTCTTCTTTAACAAGATGCAACTTGCTAAGAGCACCAACTCTCTGGTTTCTCTAGCACCCACTAGAAGGAAGAACCAAATCCCTGAGTGTTCCAACACCAATTGGATGGAAGCACCAACTTCCAGTCACACATGCACCAACCTGTATAACAGAGAACAATGGTTCTCCCTTGCACCACCCTACCACATTAGTTTTTCTGGCTGCAACCAGATGGAAGCTACAAATCCCTATGTTCAAGCACCCACTTGAAACTCTGAGGACAACCGTCCTCCCTAGCACCTCCATACTTCCCTAAAATATAAAACTTTACTTACTTGAACTGTCTCTGAAATGATCTTTTACAGCTCCATGTTTCCTCTGCTTACTTTAGCTTCTATGCTCTGTTTGCAAGATACCAGATATATAAAATATGCAGAACAAAAATGAAATGCTAGAAATGATAGAATAACAGTAAAATATCCAGCATAATCTTCACAATACACAGAAATGATATACGAAATAGCAACAGAAACAACACTTGATTCAGATAGTAATGTTCACAGGCCTCTTCGAGGGGGCAACCTCCAGTCGAGCATCGCTCTGTTACAATAATCTCCAAGCTAGGGTTTTCATACCCTCGACCCTTATTTATACTAAATGAAGAGAAGCATATAGAGGAAGATCCTTCTAGAAGCGGAAGCTTCTATTAGGTCTTCTTACATCCGCCTTATTCTATTTTATTGAAAGGTATTATTAATATTGACCTTTATTACATCCGAATACATTGATCTACCTATGCGTGGGTT
>ML785109.1:965626-990917 GCA_009831015.1 Picea engelmannii | reverse complement strand
TTAGTTGATATGTCTCTTCTTTTCACTACTTTACCATGGTCAAGACACCAAGATCCATCCTTGGTATGAAAAAATTACTATAGGCACCCATATCCCATTTTGAGATCAAAGATCCTTTTTAGAGGTCCTATGTGGTGATTTGATTCCATGTTCATGGACAATATCCTTAAAATATTTATATATGAATTGAGTCCCTTTATTTTCTCTCCTTGTCATGGTTATGACCCCTAGACCTATCCTTGGTGCATGAAACCGCCTAACGTCACACATATCCCAATTGGAGGCCAAATATCCCCTTGAAAGAAACTTTTTAGTGGTTCAAGGACATGTGCATGGTTCATGAGCATTAAAAGTTTCATTTAGATCTTAAGACCCTTTATTTTCTCGCATGAACATGGTCACAGTCTCCAAATCCATCCAATGCATCTATAGTTTTCTAATATTTCCCAAATCTCATTCATATGTTAAATATTATAATCCCTAAAATACTAATTTAGATCATACAACCCTTGTTTTCCTTCATTGACCTTGGTCAAAGCCTTGAGACCCATGCCTGGTATGCAAATTCTCTTAATGATGCCTATATCCCACCAAAAGGCCAATTATTTGAGTTTGTATGGTGGGTTGAGTCCTTTTTCATGGACTAGGGCCCTAGAAGCTTCATTTACAGCCAAATATGTGAGATCCATATATTTTATGTAAAGCCTCCTAAAAGTACCAATATCGTGCTCAACGACAAAGTTAATTTCTAAAAGTTTTTTTTTAGTTGTTTGAAGAATATTCCATGCCCCATAAGACTAGTTACACTCATTTATGTATTAAGGACCTTATTTTCATCCCCTAATCATGGTCAGGTCCCGAAGACCCATCCCGGCTACACAAAAAATCCTAATGGAAACCCTTTCTCATTCATATGAAAAATATCCCCTTTAAAGGGATGATGTTGTAGTTAAAGGCCTTGTTCATACTTTATGGATTAAGGACCCTATTTTCATCACCCAATCATGGTCAAGGCCCCAACATAAATCAATACTACACAAAAAATCCTAATGGAAACTTCATCCAACCCGTATGAAAAAGATCCCCTTTAAATGTCTCATGTTGTAGTTCCTTGGAAATCGTGCCCCTCCTCTAGCTGTAAGAACCTCCCTCTTTCCCTTGGAGAATGCACCCTCCTCTTGCTATTACTCTCACTTTTCCATGAGCTCAATCTCTTTCCTGAGAAAATTGACTCTTCACCTTCCTGCTCAAGCTCTCCTCAAAGTGTGTGCCCTCTCTCCCTCAAGTGTTGCCTTTATGCAATTTCTAATGTGTAACTCCTTAAACACTTGGTCTCGCAATGATATTGATGGTCAAGATAAATGTCTCATGTTGTAGTTCCTTGGAAATCATGCCCCTCCTCTAGTTGTATGAACCTCGCTCTTTCCCTTTGAGAATGCACCCTCCTCTTGCTGCTAGTCTCACTTCTCCATGAGCTCAATCTATTTCTTGAGAAAAGTGACTCTTCACCTTCCTGCTCAAGATCTCCTCAAAGTGTGTGCCCTCTCTCCCTCAAGTGCTGCCTTTATGCAATTTCCAATGTGTAACTCCTTTAACACTTGGTCTCCCAATGAGATTGATGGTCAAGATCTTATCTTGCCCTCATGAGATGAATGGTCACGACTTAATCATTCGTTGAGGTCACTTAAGTCACTAAAGTGACCGACAACCTCATAAAGTCACTTTTACACATTAAAAAATAAAAGCTCAACTTAACTTTATAAAATTTCTTTATAAAGTCACTAGGGAGAAATGTGCTTGGTCACTTCTGCATGCTGGGTGCCGCCTATACAGAAGTACCTCAAAGCTACCAAATCTAACATAAAGTGCATATAATGAAGCATTCTATGTTTTATTACCTAAATTGTTGTCAAGTGACTATATAATAGAAGTGAATAAGTGGAGGGATATTTCATGGCACTTGTTTGTTTATGTGCTCATACCCGTGTATACATAAATACTTATCTATATGCATAAACATTGCACAACCTTTAAGAAGACTAATCTTTATTTATTGGGCATAAACTTAGTCTTGGCCTTGAAATATTTTGAAGGAAAAAGTGAAATGTTATTTCAGTAGTGCTTCATTGGCGGTGTTGAAAATCATGACATGGTCTTACCAAGGTTGAACTCAAATTGCCTAGCCTTGCCCAAAAATGTAATAACAATCATATTTCACTGTTCTTGTAAGGAGACTAGTAGGATGTCATCATCTATGAGCAATACAGTAGATATCATGTCTCCATAAAAACCTCTGCAAAAGAAAGTCATGGATATCATGTGAGAACGATATTTAGGTATGATAACTATGCCATACAGTATCATACTCTTGATAAAGAATCCTAATTATTGAAGTTGTTCTAGTAAATTCAAGAAACATTGTCAGGAGATTTTGAAAGTTCACAAAAATAAACGGGGTTGGTGTGATATTCTTTGCATGCCACAATTGTATGGCTAATGTGAGGATGTGTTTAAGAGCAAGTTAATCTAGATTCTTTCTCGTCCCTTGGATTTGAAGCTACTCACTATAGGTTAGTGGGAAAAACTTGTAGAGACTATAAAATCACATGAAACTTGTTGGACCCCATGGAAACTTGCTAGAACTTGTATAGAGCTCGTGATTTTGACCCCTAATAGGTAAACATGGAACCCACATGAAAATCACTTGGAGAAATGGCTTAGACAGGGTTTTGGAGGGAAAAAAAGACCTTGAACTCCTCTAATGAAACCCTAAAGGCATATAACTCATTTTCTCATTTATTCTTGAGTGATTGTGTTTCAATCTATAGTGCGACTGTGAACAAGGAAACTTGTTTTAGTGGGGTTTGATATAATAACTTCAATCTCATGCTTTGATATCTCCTAAAATACATTCACACTCTCATGCTTCAAGATCAAATGAAGGAAACAAAATAAATGATACTCGAGATTGGAGACATTGTCTATTTTGAGTTTATGATTATGACATGATTTATGTAGTACAATAGTTGAATTGTTGAACTTGTTATTATTTGATGGATTCCAAGCTATTTGAAATTTTGATTTATGGTTCAGTTTTTGAACACATTTCAAGTGCCAAAGTTTATATTATCATATTTGATGAGATGAAATGACGGATAAACTGTTGTTTTATAGATTTGTGGACAAAAATGCCATATTATTTTTTTTGCATAAAATTTCTTGTATTTTGAGAGTTTTTTTTAATTAAATTTGATTTTAATTTTCAATTTAGAGTTTTTTCAAGTCTTGCTAAGCCGTCAAGTTTTGCCCAGTCCCAAGCTGGCTGAGTTTTTGTTGAGTCTGAGTCTCACAACCTTGGTTTGAAGCAATGTTGTGAGACATGCCGAAGTTCTGTGAGTTTGTTGGGTCAACGCTGAAATGAATAACCAGTGAAAACTTGTTGTGAAACTTTCCTATAAATGAAACTTTCCAAAACCTATTGAACTCGATAAAACTTGCCCATTAAAAAAAGGTGGATCCCACATGGAATTGACTTGGAAAAAAGGACAAAATGTGTTTTTTGGAGGGATAAATATGAGCAGGAACACATCAAAGGAAACCTTAAAGGCATATAACCCCCCAAAAAAATGCATTTCACTCATTTGGTCATTTTATCTTCATTGATTTGAGTTTTTAGTTGGACTGTGAACACTGAAACTTTTTTCAGCAGGTTGTGTTATTCTTGTTTGGGGTTTAGTTTGAGTCTTGAGAACACTTGTATTTGTGGGCTGGAGACCGAATAGGAGATGGAGAGCCAATATATCTACATTTTGTATCTTCAGTTTCAATTGCATTCCGATTTTGAAGAAAGTATTATGATTTTCAGCAAAATTGATTTTGGAGATTTCATCTTCATTTTTAATTCAGGGATCAACCTACAGTGATATACTCTTCTCTTCTTTGTATTGAATATTGACTAACCATGGATCCTAAGTCCAAAAGGTGGTTTTATCAAGCATTAGAAAATGCCTTCAAACTTGAATCGAATGATGACAAGAAGCTCAAGTGCAAACACTATAACCACAGTACGAAAAGGGGGGCACAAACAACCTGAAACACCACCTAGAATGAATTCGTTGCAAATATGTCATAGTCCCATGCAAGCTATTTGATTTATGTTTAAGTTTTTGAGGCTAATTTTAAGTGCCAGATTTTTTGTTATCATATTTGATGAGATGAATTGATGGAAAACCTATCGTTTTATATATTTTAAGGATGGAAATGTCATTAATATTTTTTCTGCACAAAATTTTCTGTACTCTGAGTGTTGTTTCTATTTGAAGAGTTTTGAACTGATTTTTATCGAGTTGCCAAGTTTTTCCATATCCCAAAATCCCTGACTTTTCATCAATCCCAAGTCTCACAACCTTGGTTTGATGTGAGTTTAAGTTGGGTGGTTTTTGTGCATTGTAGTCAAAGCATGGAAACAATATAATGGGCATGCCATATATTGGTCTTAGGGATAAAGAAATATTAGGAACATAAACTACCACTCTCAAAAATGAATGAAATCATCTCCATACAAGATTGGCTATTAAGAAAAGATCATTCATATGATAATCAGAATAAGATTTATTAAAAATGAAACCTTCTTTTAGAGAAAAATGCACAATGACTTCAAGATGTCCAAATAAAGAGGATGGAAACACTTTAACAAGATAATGTTTGTCAAGAAAAATGTTGTTTGAACTAACAAGAAACTTGACAATTATAGAATTGATTTCAGTTTTTGTTGATTACACCATGTAAACCAATTGCCCTTAGTATATATCTAGAAGGAAAATCCATGGGGTAAGTAAGAGTTATTGTCCAAATACTCAAAATAGCATGCTCAATCAATACACACAGTGTACGCCAAATGTGAGTGTGGAGCACAACTTCCTTATAGTTAGGAAACAATTCCTCCAAATAACCCAAGTACATCCATATATCCAAATCATATGTTCAAATGTTTCCCGATAATGACTATATTGATCTCTATATATACATATTCTCACTCATTGCACATGTGGCCCCTCTATTAGATTGCCCCCTATTTAATATACATTTAACACCATTACATATGCATTCAATCCAATTACATATACATTCAACCCCATATATACCCCCCATTGGGTCATTACATAAGTACCCCCATTCGAAAAACTATACTAAAAGATTTGTTTCTAAATCTTTTGCATGTGATGAAACCAAGTAATCAAGTTACTTATATTTATGCTCTCATACAATATGATTTTTAATCCATCCATATTTAGTTCTTTTCAGTGTCATTCTTTGATAGCTTCCTTAAATATTTGATAATATCTTGTCGCATAATTGTTCCTTGATGCCCTATTCCACTAATATCCTTGACTTTACCATCTTCTTCCTTGGTAACATTGATGTGGCACCAAATCTCATGGAGTAAAAGAGTAAAATCTCTCTTTAAATCTTCTATCAAAAATAATTTTCATCTTATTTTGATATTCTTGGAATCTCTCATTCACTTGTTCCTTGGTCTGTTACACCTTAATTATCTGATAAACGCTTCTAATAAGATCAATAAGCTCTTCATTTGCATCCTGTATTAATATTAATATTAAAATGGTAATATTAAATCAAACAAGTTTTTTATTTTTAATTTTTTTTAAAATAAATATTGTTCATTGCACTTACGACGACAACTTAAATAGCCACGACAGTTTTTTTATATAAACAATGGAAGTTGTTGTCACACTTGCGAGGAAAAATTAAATAGTTGTGACGATTTTATTATATAAACAATGGAAGTTGTCGTTGCACTTGCGACGACAACTTAAATTGTTGCAACAGTTTTGTTACGTTAACAACGAAAAAGTTGTCGTCACACTTGCGACGACAACTTAAATAACTGCGACAGTTTAGCTATGTAAACAAAAAAAAGTTGTCGTCGCAATTGAGACGACAAATTAAATAGTTGTGACAGTTTTGCTATGTAAACAACGAAAAGTTGTCGTCGCACTTGAGACGACAACTTAAATAGCTGCGATAGTTTTTCTACGTAAACAACGAAAAGTTGTCGTCGCAATTGAGATGAAATGTTGGTTTCACATTTCTGCCTTCATTGATGTATTGACGATGATTTTTATTTTTTGTCGCAATTATGATAAGTTCCCTAGGGGCATCGCTCTTGCGACGTTTTTTCAAGTTCGTCACAATTTCCACGTGACATAAAACGACGTTTCAGAGAGTCCAGATTCTTCGCAAGAGCGTCAAAATAGTCGTCACAAAATGACCCAAATTTGCTAGTGCGGGATTTGGGAGTCTCAATTCTCAAACTTCGCTTCCTCCCAGATCATTTCACTCGGATTCCACGATCTAACGATGCGTGGTCTTCTCGAATCAACGGTCACAATCCCTTCAGGTATTTGGCGTTTGAAAATCTCAACTTTCCAACCTTTCAATCTTCCTTTGATTTTTCCCGGACCTGACAATCCACTGACGTGTGTCCCTTTCGGATCAACGGTCACGATCTTTTCATGTCTCTGGACTTTGGAATTCTCAAGTATCAACTGGAAATCCTTGAAGTGAGATTTCTCTGAAATCTCATATCAGCTGACATGTACTCCCCTTGACGATCAACAGTCAAGATTTGTCTTCGACAATTTTCATGTTCTCCCCATCCACAAACTTCCAAAGTTGTGGATCTCGCGCCACCTGTCCCCCTCGACGATGGACGATGCCAAACCACTTCGGGACTTCGGAACTTTGGGAAAGTGATGGTGGTAAATCTCCCGAAGTAAAATTCCTAGAGTGATGTCACTTACTTATGTCACTTGATGACGTGTCATGAGCCTAGTAGTTGCCACGTGTCACTCAAATTTTTGATTTTCACGTACCTGAAATGTCGAATCAACTTGACACTTTTCATTGTTTGATTGCGCCACATATCATTTCTGACGTGGATCCTCATTCACTTCGGGACTTCGGGTATTTTGAATTTTCAAGTCGCCAATTCTTTCGAAGTGAGAATCCCTGAACAGTAACCTCCTCGCAACTTTCGGACCTGAACTAAATGTTGTTCGTTGATCATGTTCTTAGATTGATGACTCGATATTTCTACGATGTTTTGTTTCTAGCTTATCATGTCCTTCCACTTTAAAATGATCTAATGACTGACGTTTACTCTGACTCTCTGGCTCTCTAGACTTTGGGGATTTTAGATCTCAAACTAAAACTCTCGAAGTGATTTCTCCGGAGCATAACCTCCTCACATATTTATATCTGAAACAAATGTTGTTCGTTGATCAAGATATTAGATCAACAACTCTTTCTTATTCTGTCCTTCCACTTAAATCAATCTGATGATTGGCGAAAATTCGGATGATCGAATTCTCAATCGTTTTCCCCCACTTATCCTATCCTTCCATTAATTCAATTCGATGGTTGTTGGTCCTCTGGATCGGTGATCCAATGACCATTGTCGCTCTTTTTCTTGAGCTTATGATCTCTCTGACTTAAAAGGTTTTCTAAGTTTCTCCTCCTGTGAGTCTGTCTCTTGGACCTCGTCTACACTTTTGGAAACCACTATCTCTTTTGAGCCTTCTCTTCTTCTGCGCTTTCGAGGTTTGGTTCACTGTTTTTATTGCCATTAATGACAAGAACATTATTCCTTCCAACATAAATACTCCAAGATTTTGTTGCAGATACTCAAAAGCTTCCCTTGCAAGCGGTTTGGTGAAGATATATGCAATCAGATCCTTTTTCCCAACAAAATCTAGCTTGATTTTATTATCTGTATCTTGTTCCCGTAAGAAGTGATACTTGATCAGAATGTGCTTCATCTTAGAGTGCATCACTAGATTCTTTGAAATACTGATGGCACTGGTGTTGTCACAAAGTATTGAAATAGGCTCATCATACTTTACTTGCATATCCTGCAATGTTTGCTTCATCCAAAGAACTCGAGTACAACAAGTTATTATTGCAATGTATTCTGCGTCTAATGTGGACAAAGATACTGATGACTATTTATTGCTTATCCATGATACCATACACTCACCCAAGTAGAAATATTCTCCACTTGTGCTTCTTCTATCATAACCGCAACCTGCCTAATTTTCATCTGTGTAGGCTACAAGAGATATATCCTTCCTTTTTGGATACCATAAACCAAACTCTTTTGTACCTTTGAGATATCTAAATATCCTCTTTACTGCCAAAACATGTGATTCCTTTGGTGCTTCTTGAAACCTTGCAATTTATCCAACTTCCTGCATCACATCTGGTCTGGAAGCTGTCACATAGAGTAAGCTGCCAATCATCGATCTATATTTCCTATGAGCTACATCCTTGGAATCATAATCCTTACTTAACTTGCAACTTACCTACATAGGAGTACTAATTGATTTATAATATGTCATTCCAAACTTCTTCAACATTTATTTGATATAATTTTCCTGAGAAATGAAGATACCTTTGTTTCTTTGACATATCTGAAGTCCCATGAAGAAACTTAACTCTCCAAGCAATGACATCTCAAACTTGTGTTGCATGTCTCTGGAAAATTCTGACTCATTATGTCATCATCACTTCCGAAGATGATATCATCTACATAAAATTCAATGATTATATATTGTCTTGATCAATATTTATGTAGATATTGTTTTCTGTATTTCCTTTCCTGAATCCTTACTGTTGTAGATATCTGTCCAGTCTGGAATACCGTGCTCTAGGTGCTTGCTTGAGTCCATACAATGATTTCTTCAACTTGCAGAGATATCCTTCCTTTTTAGTCAACAAAAATCCTTTAGGATGCTCAATGTAAACTTCTTTCCCTAGATCTTCGTTCAGGAATGTCGATTTCATGTCCATCTAATACACTTTAATATTCTTGGAGCATGCATAAGCTAGTATCAGTCTGATTGATTCCATCCAAACGATTGGGAAAATGTCTCTTCAAAATATATAACTTCAACTTGAGAGTATCCTTTGCATACAAATCTTTCTTTGTTCCTGGTAACCTATCCATCCTCATTCAATTTGTTCCTGAAGACCCACTTTGTACCGATTACATTCTTGTTATTTGTCATTGGAACCAGTTCCCAAGTGTCATTGTTTTCTATCCGGTCTAACTCTTCATCCATAGCTTTGATCCAAAATCCATCCTTGTTGTCTTATTCAAAACTGCTCGACTCAATAATAGATAGTAGTCCTAGATGTTTCTTTTCTGGTGAGAAGATTCTTCTTCTGGTTTCGACTCCTGCATCTTTATTTCCAATAATCTATTCCGATGGATGATGTTTTCTACTCTCGTCTATTGGGTGTCTTTGGAGGTACTCGAATACCTTTTTGTTCTTGCTCTACTTATGGTTGGTCTTCTTCTTCATCTACTTCTTCTTCTTCTTTCAAATCTTTTTCATGATCCTGTTCCACTGAATCTTTTATAATTTCCTTTATCTTTCGTCTATCTGTCTCATCAACCGTCACATTGATGCTTTCCACTATTCTGTTGAGTCTTAGATTGAAAGATTTTTATTCTTTCCTTTTACTTGAGTACCCAACCAATATGCCTATATCGTCCCGAGAATCAAATTTTCCAATTCTTCCATCTTCTTTTTTGATATAGCATTTTCTTCTGAAAAATTTGAAGTGCTTTACATATGTTGGTATTCCTTTCCATAGCTTGCATGGAGTCTTATCATTGTTATTTCAGATCATCCCTCCGTTATCTATGTGAAATGTTGTATGCACTTCTTGTACCCAAAAGACATCTGTCGACTTGGAATCCATTAACATGGTTCTGGCCATTTCCTGTACTGTTATGTTCTTCCTTTCAACAACTCCATTTTTTTAAGGTGTCTTGGCTATTAAGAATTGCCTCTTTATCCCATGATCGGTACAAAATTCCATGAATTCATTTGATGTAAATTCTCCTCCATTGTATGATCTCAAACACTTGATTTTCAACTCTGTCCTAGTTTCAACCATCTCTTTGTATGTATTGAAGCTTTTGAATGCCTTTGACTTTTTTTTAGAAAGAAAACCACAATCATTCTTGTGTAGTCATCAACTAGTATCATGAATTACTATTCATATTTTAATCATTTTGTTCTTGTGTGTCCAACCAAATCAATATGTACAATTTCCAGTGGTTTTGTTGTGCAATATTCCTTTGAATTGAACTTTGTCTTGGTGTGTTTTCCTTGTAGACAATGCTTTCATAGAATGTTTGTTGGCTTCCAGATCTTGGGCATTTCTCTTACTACTTCCTTTTTTCTGAATTTGACAATATTATCAAAATTTATGTGACCCATTCTTTTGTTCCAGAGACAACTTTCATCGTCCTTTCCTAAGCAACATATTTCCTTTGTAGCTACCAACTTGCTTGATTCTTCTTTCCTTATTTTACACTTCTTTGAATCAAACAGGACTTTGTGTCCTTCACACATTTGACTTACACTTAGTAGATTGTGTTTCATGTCTTCAACCAATAAAATAGTTTCTGCCATGGCATCCTTACTTCCGATCTTGATTATGCCCTTTCCAATGATCCTGGGTGAGTTTTCATTCCCAAATGAAACTGATCCATCTCTTTCCTTCCTCAATGTCAGAAACTTGTCTTTATCACTTTTCATATGATTTGAGCATCCACTATCAACATACCATCCATGTTTCTTGTGTTGAGCTTGTAGATCAATATTTCATTCTTTAGTGTTGAATTTATCTTTCTTTCTTATCCATATCCTTTTTGGTTCCTGCTTATGAATGTTGATATTCTTCTTTGGTTGTCTTGGAGGAACAGTGAGTCTGCAATGTCTAGCCATATGTCCAAAGTTGTTGCACTTATAACATTCTACCTCATCACTTAATGATCCAAATTTGTTGTATCTTCTATTTTGTGCTTCATGAGATCTTGTTGGATAACTATTTCTTGTATAACCCTCATCATTACTTCTGTTCTTGGTATTGGCTCTACAATTCACAGCTTTGTGCCCAAAATTATAACATGAATAACATGAACCAATAAAAATAGTTTGATACCTATGAGTGTAATATCTTTTGAATGGTGCCACTCTTCTGAATCCTTCTTCTTCTTGAGGTCTTTCTATAGTTGGTTGTTGCTGATACTGATTTCTGAATCTTATAGGTGGTGCAATGTATCTGTAATCTTCCTCTCGAGTTTTCATGTCTTCTTCTTTCGAGGGACCTCTGACGACTTCTGCATAGTTTCTTGGTTCTGCTTCTTGGTCTGTCATTTTGGAGATTGAACCTTTCTCTATCCGTGTTTGATTGTATCCTAATCCAAATTTTTCATAGTAAGATCTTTGACTGTTAATGATATTATCCAATATTCTTGTGTTGTTTTTGTACATGTCCTTCTTCTGAGGATATTTTCTTAGAATGACTATCGTTGCTTCTAACTTTTCAATGATCCTGTCTTTTTCATCTAACTTTCATTTGACTGCTTCTTTAATCCTCTTTTCTTCTTCTTCCTAGAGTTTTATCTTCATGATTGTCTGCTCGACTTATTTGGAGTTGTGAGATTCTTCTTTCTTCATTAATTCTTCTTGGAGTGACTTGTTTTTCTTCTTTTATCTTTTAATAACTTCTATGGAACTCAAAAATTCTTTTCTATAATCGAATTCTACCTCTTCATATTATTCTTTGGATCCTTCTTTATCAGAGTCTTCTATTTCCATGAATATTACCCTTTTTGTATCATTGTAGATGACTTCATCTTCATCTGATGAGGAAATGTCTTCCTTGGTGCAAATGATTTTCTTGAAAAACTTTTTTTTATTTCTTCTACCCTTTTGAATTTGATTTTTATTTTTAGGGTCATCTTCTTCTTCATTTCTTTTCTTTTTATTATAAGGAAATTTATTAGAAAAATGACCAACAACGTCACAATTAAAACAAATCAACAAAATCTTACCTTTATATTTGGCAGTTCCCGTTTTCAACCTTCTAATGAAGTTAGCCACCTCTTCATCTTCCTCAGAATCATTCACTGCAACTAGAATATGAATTTTCCTTCCGTTTATCTTTCTTCTTTATCTTCTTTGATGCCTTGAATGTTGGTTCCTTCATGACTAGATTGTCTTGCTTTGTTCTCATCTCATAAGTGTTAAAATTTTGGTATGCTCATTTAACCATAGAAAATGTCACATCATTGTCACCCAATAATAGGCATTCACTATGCCACCCCAGAGCACAGTAACCTTTTCTTAGATAGAATGATTCTGACAAGTCCACAATAGAACCAAAAGATAAACCCTAACCAAAAACACCACAGTTGCAACAAAAACACAATACCAAGAGAACATACCTCTACTAATAAAATCACACCTTCACCAAGATAATCACACAAGAGAGATACCAGAAAGACTGAGATTACACCACAAAAACTGTTGTACCACCCTCTCCAGACTTGCGCCTGCTTCTGCTGCAACTACAACTGTTGCAAATACTACTCCTCGGACTTGCGCCCTCCTTCTGCTGAGTGAGTGTGTTTAAGTGTACAAATTAGCTAAGGTATCACCTTATTTATACTTATTCTTCTAGTGAAATTTTCCCACAGGGAGGACCTATCTTTTCTGGAAAATATAATTTACTTTGACTTTTTCTGGTAGGGACGTCTTATCTTTTTGGGGTTTTATATTTATTTATTATTATTGTCCTTGGGCCGAATTCTCTTCTAGGGTTTCCACACATCTGTTTAATGGTTCTCTTACTTATGAAATATTCTATTCTAAGTACAAAGGTTACACTTGGAGGTTAATACCTCCCGCAACTACCAAAACATCAACTCTCCCTGTTAGCTAGGTAGGTATTAACTAAGATGTTCTTCATGTAATGGTCTCAAACAAATCCATCCATATCACATGGCATGAGGAAGTCTCACATGGTCTTGCAGACCAGTCTACAGGTAACATCACCATATCCACAAATTCTATCTCATGATAAAACATATCATGTCACAAGTAGCATGGACAAACAAGCCATATCATGATCAAACATATCATGTAACAAGTAACACCATCATAGCCACACATGATTTATCATAGTCACACACATAGACTATTTGATGGTCATGTCCCAATCATGCATCTAGAGTATCATCATCCTTCTGGGATTTATGTCATCACAGGGCTTCAAATCACCATCTCACATAGAATATGGCATCTAGTTCATACATAACTACTAACTCTCCAGCTCACACATAATCTGACATCTAGTTCATACAAAACTAGTAACATGCATACCAGACTATTTCACTGGAGTAGCAATATCTCAACGTACCAGATTATTTCATTGGAGTAGCTATATGTACCATACTATTTCACTAGAGTAGCGATATCTTAGCGTACTAGACTATTTCACTAGAGTAGCTATACGTACCAGCCTATTTCACTTGAGTAGCAATATCTCAATATACCAGACTATTTCACTGGAGTAGCAATATCTCAACATACCAAACTATTTCACTAGAGTAGCTATGCGTACCAAACTATTCACAAGAGTAGCAATATCTCAGTGTACCAGACTATTTTACTGGAGTAGCTATGCATCCCAGACTGTTTCACTGGAGTAGTAATATCTCAGTGTACCTGACTATTTCATTGGAGTAGCTATGCATACCAGACTATTTCACTGGAGTAACAATATACCAGACTATTTCACTAGAGTACCTGCGTACCATACTATTTTATTGGAGTAGTAGACCCGCGTACTATATTGTTTTACTGGAGTAGTAGACATCCAACACACTAGGTTGGCCCTCTAGATGTCCCGAAGGCATTCCCTCCTTGAAGGATCTGCGTGAATCCTCCAACCAAACAAATCGGTTGGGCCTCCATAGCTAGGAAAACATGCTCTCCCCGAAGGATCTTCATACACATCATCCTGTTTGGTGCCACATTCAGTGCCTAGGAATGACAACCTACTGTCCACACTATATCATGCTTCTATCTGGAGTCGCATTTGTAACTCATCATTCCATCTTACTAGGGAAGTCCTTTTGGACCACATTAAGCTTGTCTCTGAAGTACACAAACTTCGCTCTCGATAGAGGCTTGGTCAACACGTCTGATATCTTCTCATTTGTAGAGACATACTGGAGCTTCACTACTCCCTTCTGCACCATATCTCTGATATAGTAATACATGGTGGTGTCCACTATCTATGAAGAAGTATCACACTTAAACTTCAGATTCATCACCATCGAAGTAGGCATGGCCTTGCAATCCATCATCCCAAATATCTTCAGGCTATTTGCTGCATACTTTACTTGATTAAGGAAAATCCCATTCGGTCTCTTCCATACCTCTAGACCTAATAAATAATGCATCATACCCAAGTCTTTCATCTCAAACTCTGATGCAAGATTTCTCTTGCACTCAACGATGAGCTTCCCATTCCCTATTAGAAACAGGTCATACACATATAATAGTAATATTAGTGGTCCACCATCCACAACCTTGTAGTAAAGGTTGGAATCTGTTTTAATCTTGGTAAATCCCAAGTTCATTAGAAAACTGTCTGATCTGGCATATCATGCCCTGGGTTCCTGCTTAGGTCCATACAAAGATTTCTTCAATCTACATACATCAGACTCCTTCTCATGTATCTATGTACACTTCTTCTGACTACTAGAACACGCATATCATCATAATCTTCTTCCTCTTGCTGGGAGAGTCTTCTGGACGCAAATCAAGTTTTGTACATATGTTTCCATTAGCATCATTTTTTATCTTGTAGATCAATTTGGAAGTCACCACTAACTTCCCCTCTGGTCTCAAGGAAAAAATCAATATCTTATTCCTTATGATTGGCTTCCTCCTCTATCACTGAAGCAAGGGAATATTCCTAGGATGTCTTTATCTCCTTGAAGCCTTTGAAGCTTCGATCTAGCCTCCTCAACTCATGGAACATGTTTGTCAGTCATGGAAGACGTCTCTCTCTCCCAAATGAATATGAGGAGGAATACTTTCTGAATGAAATTTTTTAGGCCACTGACTCTCTTTGAGATCAGGCTCACTTTGCGTTTCCATGCTCACTCTAAAGCTTGACTCCCTCCGATTCTATATAATCTCTGGAGCCATCTGCTCCCTTTGTATGTGATGATTTCCTCTAAAGTCTCCTATGAATGGTCCTGGGGAGGATGCTCCTCCCTACTAGATCATGAGGGATGACTCCCTATGAACTCTAGCTCCTTCTGAGTTGGTACTTGGTGTGGTCTCCTGCCTCACCAATGGTGGAGCCATCTTCACCTCATGATATGTCTTATCAATTCTATATCTCTTTGCATCCTAGAAAGTGTCATGAGACCATGTTGGTCTCTTCCTAGTTACTACAACGATTCTGGGTAGGCCCTTCTGGATCTACTAACTCTTCCTGATGATCTGAAGAGTGATCAACTGCACTAGATGGATTTTTTTGGTCATCTTTGGAGCCTTCTTCTCCTTACAATCGATATCCATATGCGATACTCTGTATCTCACAAAAGTACCATTCTTCGTCCTCTTTTTCTTTGGTACATGGATGTATGCGATCGATTATACAACTTCTTATATGGGTACTCTGCTCCATGTATCAAACTAGATACTGTCTAATATGTTTCCTCCTGCAACTATCACTATATATTTCCTCAAAGTTATCACCTCTGACCTTCTCGGAACAAGACCAACAAAAAGGGAAAACAATAGACAAGAATAATACTCTTATAATAATAATAAAAACAATAACGAGAATAATTTTCACGGTAGCTCCTTCTCAGAGCAGTCACTTGTGCCTTGCTTGGAACAAGAGACAAATAATAATAATAATAAATAGGAACAACACTCTTATAGTGTTGTTACCAATCATTCCTTCATGGTAACCTACCCAGAACAAGAAAACAATAAAAACAACATCTCCATGGTAACATCCATGGAATTTACAATATAACCCTCCCGAGACAAGAACAACGAGAGAAAAATCATTTCCAATATAATAGAATTTTCATAAGAACACATCTATGCTAGCAAAAATAAAAGACAATTTCATGGTAATCAACATATCATTACGAAGGTGACCTGCCTGGAAGCAAAACAAGAAGTATATCCTAGAGGAGATGTTACTTCATCTTGCAAACAAGTACAATAATCATTTATATCAATAGTACTCACATGCTACCAAGTATTCATTGTATATAACATTATTAGAACCTTTCAAGGATTATTGTCACAACTATAATGTTTACTTGTAATGTAGCAATTATCAAACTTGATATGTGCAAATTGGAAACTTATCAATTTAACCAATCAAACCTGGAACCTGGAGTCTTATCTTCAAGAATGAGTGTTGTTTCTTTTCTTCTGAGTCTCCTTTACTAAATAAGACAAGTATTATCTCCAACATGTCCCTTGTACTAAGACAATATTCTTTCTTGACAAAAAGTTGAGTTAGGAAATATAATGCAAGTAAACTCGAAAATATCAACCTTAATCAACCTAATAGTTTGACTAGAGTCAACTTATAACTTTAACTTTGACCAAAGGTTAGTATGATATTCATAGCTTCAATAGATAAAAAATACAACTAGATGTTCATAAGATCACAATAATTCCATAACAACTAGAGGCATATCAAAACAATCAAACTTGGAGTGTGTTGTTCCTATGAATGTGCTAGATCTGAGATCCCTCTGGATCTACAATTGTTGCTTGGACAAAAGAAATTTCTCCTGCAAATACCCTTATGATAATGAAACAGTTTAAAAACATACAAGTACATACCTATGAAAGGAGCGACAAACAATGGCAAGCAATGATGAATCCTAAAACTTCAAGGTGCTCCAACTTGCAATCTGAAGGTAGATGGAGATGCACTAGGGTAAGGCGCACTAGGACAACAAAAAATTGGGCCCAACATTTCACAAAAAATTCACTAGTCCAGAGGAACTGCAACTGATACTACAACTGATGTTGCAACTGGCACTGCAACGGGTGCTGCAACTGGCACTGCAACGGGTGCTGCAACTGGCACTGCAACTTGCACAAAGCAATTGAAATGAAGAAAATGTAACTGGTACTGTAACTGCAACTGGCACTATAGACCTAGGGTTTTATGAGGAAACACTAATTTTTAATTTCAGAATTTTGGAGATCTGATCTGGGGTAAAGATGCACCCTACTTAGGAGACCTTTTTAGTGGGCTCAGTAAGTGCTCATCAAGCTTGAGAATGGGGGAAACTGAGGATCTTCCTTCCAGTGGTTAGACTGTTATGAAGGAAACCAACTCTAATCTCATGATAAAATTTTGGTATGCTCGTTTAACCATAGACAATGTCAGATCATTGTCACCCAACCATGGGCATTCACTATGCCACCCTTGAGCGCACTAACCTTTTCTTAGATAGAATGATTCTGCAAAGTCCACACTAGAACCAACAGATAAACCCTAGCCAGAAACACCACTATGGCAGAAGCAGCACAATACCAAGAGAACATACCTCTACTAATAGAAGCATACCTTTACCAAGAGAAGCACACAAGAGAGATACCAGAAAGACTGATATTACACCACGACAATTGATGCACCACCCTCTCCATACTTCTGCTTTCTTCTACTGCAACTGCAGCCACTGCTCCTCAGACTTGCGCCCTCCTTCTGCTGAGTGAGTGTGGGTAAGTGTACAAATGAGCTAAGGCATCACCTTATTTATACTTATTCTTCCAGTGAACTTTTCCCACAGGGTTGACTTGTATTTTCTGGCAATTATAATTTACTTTGACTTTTTTTGGCAGGGCCGACTTCTCTTTCTAGGGTTTTATATTTCTTTGTTATTATTATCCTTGGGCTGAATTCTCTTCTAGGGTTTCCACACATCTTTTTAATGGTTCTCTTACTTCCAGAATATTCTATTCTAAGTAAAAAGGTTACACTTGGAGGTTAATACCTCCCGCATCTGCCAAAACATCAACTGTAGTTGTGAGTATCCCGCGCATCTCATCCATGCTCAAGGTGTCTAGATCTTCTCTCTCTTCCAGGGATAGAATATTCAAATCATATCTCATATGTAGAGACCTCAGTACCTTTTGAACAATGATTGTTTCCTTCATTTCTTCTCCCAAACCCTTGATGGAATTGACTGTCTCATCAACTCGTAGAAAGTAGGAGGCAATGTTTTCATCTTCCTTCATATTCAATTATTTGAAATTGACTCTAAATGTTTGAAGTTTGGCTCCTTTAACTTTGGCATCTCCTTCATAGATATTCTTCAGTTTGTCCTAGATTTCTTTTGTGTATTCATAGTGCACAACCTTGGTGTGTACTGATTCAGTCAAACCATTCATGATAGAATTTTTAGCTCTAGAATCATTGTCTTCAAGCTTCTTTCCATCCTGATCTATCGGGGGAGTGGTTGGTGCTTTGTATCCATCTACTACTGCTCATAAAATATCGAATCCTTGTGCATGTACATATGTTTTCATTCGTCTTCTCCAAAAGTCATAGTTCTAACCATCAAACTGTGGTACCCCAATCCTAGCATAATCCATGATGATCTCCTTCTAGTGGTTAGACTGCTTTCTGAAGGACCTTCTCTGATACCATTTGTTGGATTACTCAGAGGGGGGGTGAATCAGTAATGAACAATTATAATACTTTTAACCACAATTTATTCTTCAACAATATTAAACATTTTATCATTAGCATTCAATATATCATCAACAATATAATCATAAACAACATCACATAACAATAGATACATAGTACACCATAATTTATGTGGAAACCCAAATGAGATAAAACCACATAATTCTTTTCTTATATATTTATCAAAATAAAACATTAATTGGAAGCACCAACTTCTGATTCTCTAGTTGCAACTCGAAGGAGGCTCCAACCCCCTAGTTTTTCAAGATACAACCCAAAGGAAGCTCCAAGTCCCCAATTCTTTGGCTCCAACCAGAAGGAGGATACAACCCCCTATGTTCTCTGGATACAACCGAAAGGTTGCTACAACCACCTATCCTTGCCCCGTCTAACCACCCTGTAATATAAATTTAGACCAACTGTCACTATCACAAACTCTACCATTGTCACTTCCACTGTTGCTATCACTCTATCTATGTCATTGTCACTCTATCACTATCACTGTCACTGTGTCACTGTTACTGTCTCATCAACCTGTATATTCCCATCAACCAACTAACACATGTACCATACCATGCATCAACTGTATACCAACATACATACTATCTCATGCATCAATCATGAACCAAAGATACATCAATAAAGAATATTGAATCATGAACTAGAGCATAAACCATGTGTAACTTGTACCATATACCATACCATCAACCATATGCATATTTGTACCATATAATCAATGAAGTATCTCCAAGAGACAATGCATTCCCCTCATGCATATGACAACATGAATATACCTCATCTATATACAATGAACTCAAGGATAAGAACTATAAAAAACATGCCATATGTTGAACCATATATAAGAGTTATCCTCACTAAATCAAACAACCAATATATACCATATCTAGATACCAAACCAACCATACCAAGTATTCCTCAACCATACACCATATCATCACCAAAAGTAACCATCAAAACAAGTATACAACCATACCAATACCTCTAAAGCTGACCTGAAATAGTAGGATGGTGACCTGTAACCTTCCTTTCAGACTCTAGGGACCTGGTACCAATATCTACTCAATTTTTCATGAGATTTTCACAGGTACACGACTTTGTCCTCTACATCATGTGTATATACGCCCTTTTCTTCAATATAGCCCACATACATATGCTCCCTTACTGACCTGCAACTTGCATATACCTCAGAAACTAGGGTTTTGCTGTAACTCCAAGATTTTTTTTGTCGACCCTTCTTTGCTACCTCATAAAATGATGCTACAATCTTAGTAAAAGATAACTAGATCACAAGAAAGATAAGCAATGAATAAGTGTGTGAGTGTACTTATGAATGACTCCTTGAGGTGTTTATATACTTGAGCTAGGTAACTCCTCTCTTTAATTTAGGGATTCTAGGGTTTTCTTGTTACAACGACTTTAACCCTTTTACCAAGATTTATAACAAACTAGGGGCTTCTTTTCCACTCTTCAGGGCTTCCAACTTTACACGACCATATCTCCCCAACCGTGAGGAACTACATGGCGTTCCACATATGACAATAAATGACACAACAAGTATTATCCATTTATGACGATCATGCCTACATTTACACTGTTATTCATGTCCATATTCCTTATTCAACTTTGGGGACCAAGACCATACTGTCGGGGCTATCGGAATATGCAACCAGAATTATTCAAGGATTGACATAGATCTCTAAGGGTTGAAATCATTCTCCAAGATCACTCTCCAAGGGTTGACATCAATGACAACCAACAAACCACTGTCCAATAGGTGGTATCATAATCATGGGGTTTATTTCCATCTTTAGATTTATCCACCTTTAGCTATAAAAAAACCATATCAAAATGCACCCTTATCATAATTGAGTGACGTTATCAGTATAGGAGCTATTGATCCTTTATTATATAATTGAGGATATGGTTCTCTCTTTGAATGGCTACATTTATTTTTAATTGAAGCTATTAGCAAGGATATTTTAATCTACTCCCTTTCCTTTTCATTAAATGTGATCTCACAAAATTCATCCTTATTCCTAATATCATTTATCATCTCCTTTAAAGTAAGAGATATTGGAATTTGATTAATAGATAATAACATGGATCTTTCAGAGATCCATTTCTCAATATCTTTATTATATATTTTTCTTAGTGTCATGTATCTCATCTCTTACTCACTCCTCTTATCTCA
Source organism: Picea engelmannii (assembly GCA_009831015.1). Classification (NCBI taxonomy): domain Eukaryota; kingdom Viridiplantae; phylum Streptophyta; class Pinopsida; order Pinales; family Pinaceae; genus Picea; species Picea engelmannii. Next base: position 970,066 of record ML785109.1, on the reverse strand, counting down.
CTCATTTTCAAACATTCTTTCTTGATTCCTCTGTTCTTGTTCTCTTCCTCACAATTTTCTTGTTTAAGACGTACATCAAATATGAAGTCCATATATTCCAATGATGCTTCATTATTTGTATTATTTACCATAGTAGTAATGGATTTTTCTGTTGCATCCTCCTCATTTGATGGTTTGTTAGAGTCAATCTCTATGAACTCAAGGGTTTCATTCCTTTGGTTGACTAGTTATTTCTTTACCTCTTTCCCTTTGTCCAATTGCACACGTTGGCCTTGCAAAATCCCCCTATATATTTACCTGGCTTTATTTGTTTGTGAATATTCTATTTCTAAATTTTCAAGATGAACATAAGTGCCTAACTTGATTGCAACCCACAAGTTAGACATGATATGATATGGGTCATATTTCCAAGATTTTCCTTCCACAAAATTAATACATTCCATCATATTTTCCACAATAGGAAAGAAAAAATTACTCTTGGAAACAAATGAAAATAATTCAGTAGGCAAGGTAAAAGTGTCTTTTTGATTTCTTGAGGTAAAATGGATAAAATTTGAGTTGTCTTTGTCTAATATACTCCATAGAAAAAACTATGCGTTAGGAAGCCTAAAAGTATATATAGTGTAAGTTTTGATGCATAAACTCTCAAAATAGTACATCCGTCAAAGATGTACTGATTCCCTACCCTAGAACTAGGAATTAGTTAGAGCAACTGCTTACATTCTAGGAATAGTTTGTATGGATGTTCATTGTGAATCACTGTGTAGCTAGTATACATGAAGTTATCAACAAATGATTTGAAACCATCCTTTGTGCATGTTTTATAACAATAAATGTCCATTCTATTGTTGGGAGTGGATTGGCTTGTTGGTCAAACCTATTCAAACCTAAATGCTCAAAATGAGATGATTGGGAGTAAAAAATAAGATATACCATATATGACTAATACCTAAATCATTTAAGAGAAGGAACTCAAACAAGTTTATTATGAATGACATCAAACATATATCTAGAATAATCAAATTTCTTTGAAGGTGCTCGAGTTGGTGGAAAAATTCTATTCATAAACCCTAAGACTACTTCATCAACAATATCATCATCTTCATATCCCAAAATTAGACAAATCATAGAAATTATTTAGATGGACAAGTTTGTAGGTAACATACTATATTGAAAAGGCAAGGTAACTTCTGGAGGATTGGCCTCTTTTAGTAGATATCTTCCTAGTAGGTATTTTTTTGGGATAAGGTTAACACATTAAACTCTACACCCAAGGATTCTTCATCTAAAGGTGTTTGGTTATCAAGCAAAAGTAACATTTGAGAAATGACAGCATGGGTAGTAGGAAAAATAAATCAGGTACCTTCAGAGTATACAGTCGCAAAATTGTCATCTTTTGACATCCTCTTATTACTTTTAATCCCTTTCCTCTTACCTGTAACCTTATATTATCCCATTTTTATGCTCATATGTGGGATCTGAGCTCAAAGTGGTGTTTCCTCAAAGATTCATGAAGATATCTCTAAATCAGGAGGAACTTTTGGTAATAGTCTTTGGCACAAATTCTTAGAGATGTTTTCTCTTTTCCATGGGAAATTGTGAATAACTTGCTATAGAAGATCATATCATTTCTGTGAATTTCATGGACTCCTTAGGTAGGTACATGTATTCTTCTTCTTTCTATTGTGTTTATCAGATTCATTGAATACTCTGGATTTGTATCTGGAAAATTATGTAACCTCTTTTCTTTGTTTTTTTTCCTACTCACTTACCATTTTCTATTTTTCCGAGGATGGAAAAAGACTTTAGTTTTGGAGGGACACCATCACCTTTGCCTTTCATGACCACACCGTCACTTGTCATTCCCATACCATCTGTACCCTTTTTCAATCCAAAGCCTTCACCACTCTATCTGAACCATGAAATCATCTTACTCTACTTACAACACCTTAGTAAATATCTAAAAATGAGAAAGACACTAGTATTGTTACATCAAGCATTGATGCTACTACAAAGAGCCAACATCAAGAAGCCCTACTGTTGCTCCACAATAACCAACAATAAAAGGCATTGCTTTTTCTACATAAGAAACAACAACAAGATAATAAGAAGACACTGTTGTTGCTCCACAAGAACCAACAACAGAAAAAGAAGCTGACATGGATAAGCCAAAGAAACTATTGGAAAAGAAGAATATGTTGTCATACAACATGGAAGAAACAAAAAATTATAGGTATGAGTTATTTGATTCATTTCCATAGTTCACTTATGCATAAATTGGTTCACATCTTCACAACTATTGTGAGTTACAAGTGAATTTAATAACTTAATTCCATACATTCATAAGGATGGAAGCAAACAATTGTTTTGAGGTCTCTCTCTTAGCAATCATAAGGGTTTGAGGTATACTTTCAGTTGAAATTGGTTGTTTATTAGGCCCATATCAGATTGCTACAAAATTAGGTCTATAACAACTTGTTGCAGGATCCTTGTAGAAGCTTGTTGTAGAATCTTTGTAGTAGATTGTTGCAGAATCCCTATAGCAGATTGTTGTAGAATTTCAATTGATGTAGAATCCCTATAGCTGATTGTTGCATAATTATGATTGATGCAAAACCGTTAAAATGTGTTATTGTTGAAGAATTCAAGGAATGGGTCTACTATTATTTGAAGTGATTTCAAGATATTGTTGGGTGAAGAGATTGAAATATTTTCAGCATAATTGTTTTGTTGTTGAGCATTCAAGGTAAATGGAGAAGTGTTGAATTTTTTTTTGGTTGGTATGCATTGGAAAAAGAGAAGCATCATTCAATATGTGTTCATACAACTTGATTAATATAGAGGTACATGGTTGCATGAGGACATGCAACATGTTCAGTTTGGGGGAGATGATGAGTCTCAAAATTGCCATCTTTTGACATCATCTTTTTTTGATTTTTAATCATTTTTTGTTTACACGTCACCTTATATTAGCCCATTTTTATGCTCATATGCGAGATCTAGGCTCATATTATTTTTCATTACATTTCTTAGTATTTCATTGAATTATGATTAAATTTAGGGAGAGTTAATGTATTTTATATTTACTTTTGAAATAATGGCTCGTGTGTGAACATGTTGTTATCAGAATGGGTCCACAAGCTACAAGGTTGAAGAAAATTCGAATGAATGGTGTAGAGCATTTGTATATCCATGTGTTGCAAACTTAGCATGCCACAAAGGAAGGAATCGACAACCACCAATCATGTAGCCACTTGGGGAAGACAACTAAACATATATTTCATGGTTTTAATTATTTGAAGGCATATTCCTATGTGCCAACATGTGCATATCCATTTTTATTATGGATTTAAAGATCTCCCGTGTATATACCATGGATGTAAGAAACCCAAAACCATTAATAACTATTTGAAATATATTTTGATCAAGTTATTGTAACCCACATGACTTATTTTGAATTTGACAATTAGTGGATTTCCAAAATATATTGGGAGTTAGCATGAATCTTGGAACTATTTATGAGTTGTTCTAACCACTTGAGAATATTTTATCCTCGAGTGGATATATATTTAGATTTTTTTTGTAACCATATGAGAATATTCTCAAGTGGATCTATATTTAAATATTTATTGTAACCACTTGAGAATATCCTATCCTCAAGTGAATTCTATATTTAGATATTTGTTTCAAGCAAACTCATGTATAAAAGAGAGTGCCATATCCATTTCAAGGGGAGGACTCTTAGAGAAGAAGTCCAAATTACAATGGCATAGAATAAAATTTATTAAGATCTTGCTCCAATAAATTATAGTTTCTATAGTTTCTTGATGGTGTGTGATTTGGTTTGATTTGTGTTGTGGTAGTTTCAATTCATTTCCCTGTTCTGGGAGGCAAAGATCCCTCCATTAGAGAAAAGCATTGTTTTTTGGTAATGTTTCATTTTCTGAGTGTGTATATTTATTTATGCATCTTGATTTCCTTTACAATTAATTTTTTTATTATTAATTCATAGTTTATGCAAGTGTGTTTTAATTTTCAGCAATGCCATTTTCTATTTGTAGATTAGTTTTTATCAAACATTCCAACATCGAGAGTTGTGATATACATAAAAAGGGATTACCTAACTCATGCAAGGATATTTCATGGTGATAGTAGGGTTCCCATTTGCATGTTCAAGTGTTCAAATATATGGATCATTGCAAAGAGTGTTTGGGATTTCGATTTATGTAGTGTGGTGAAGCAATTTCCTTTCTAGTTAAAAGATATTAGACAAAATAATGCAAGTTAAGAATTTGTAGCCTACACATACAATGCATGACATATCACAAGTACATTGGAAACCCTGGTTGATATAATTAAATGCACAAGTGTTCCTGGTTCAATATAAAATATATAGAAACACTGACATTTATGGTGTCGTTGTCGGGGAGATGTCAAGGG
>ML785109.1:942982-965526 GCA_009831015.1 Picea engelmannii | reverse complement strand
GACCAACAAAAAGGGAAAACAATAGACAAGAATAATACTCTTATAATAATAATAAAAACAATAACGAGAATAATTTTCACGGTAGCTCCTTCTCAGAGCAGTCACTTGTGCCTTGCTTGGAACAAGAGACAAATAATAATAATAATAAATAGGAACAACACTCTTATAGTGTTGTTACCAATCATTCCTTCATGGTAACCTACCCAGAACAAGAAAACAATAAAAACAACATCTCCATGGTAACATCCATGGAATTTACAATATAACCCTCCCGAGACAAGAACAACGAGAGAAAAATCATTTCCAATATAATAGAATTTTCATAAGAACACATCTATGCTAGCAAAAATAAAAGACAATTTCATGGTAATCAACATATCATTACGAAGGTGACCTGCCTGGAAGCAAAACAAGAAGTATATCCTAGAGGAGATGTTACTTCATCTTGCAAACAAGTACAATAATCATTTATATCAATAGTACTCACATGCTACCAAGTATTCATTGTATATAACATTATTAGAACCTTTCAAGGATTATTGTCACAACTATAATGTTTACTTGTAATGTAGCAATTATCAAACTTGATATGTGCAAATTGGAAACTTATCAATTTAACCAATCAAACCTGGAACCTGGAGTCTTATCTTCAAGAATGAGTGTTGTTTCTTTTCTTCTGAGTCTCCTTTACTAAATAAGACAAGTATTATCTCCAACATGTCCCTTGTACTAAGACAATATTCTTTCTTGACAAAAAGTTGAGTTAGGAAATATAATGCAAGTAAACTCGAAAATATCAACCTTAATCAACCTAATAGTTTGACTAGAGTCAACTTATAACTTTAACTTTGACCAAAGGTTAGTATGATATTCATAGCTTCAATAGATAAAAAATACAACTAGATGTTCATAAGATCACAATAATTCCATAACAACTAGAGGCATATCAAAACAATCAAACTTGGAGTGTGTTGTTCCTATGAATGTGCTAGATCTGAGATCCCTCTGGATCTACAATTGTTGCTTGGACAAAAGAAATTTCTCCTGCAAATACCCTTATGATAATGAAACAGTTTAAAAACATACAAGTACATACCTATGAAAGGAGCGACAAACAATGGCAAGCAATGATGAATCCTAAAACTTCAAGGTGCTCCAACTTGCAATCTGAAGGTAGATGGAGATGCACTAGGGTAAGGCGCACTAGGACAACAAAAAATTGGGCCCAACATTTCACAAAAAATTCACTAGTCCAGAGGAACTGCAACTGATACTACAACTGATGTTGCAACTGGCACTGCAACGGGTGCTGCAACTGGCACTGCAACGGGTGCTGCAACTGGCACTGCAACTTGCACAAAGCAATTGAAATGAAGAAAATGTAACTGGTACTGTAACTGCAACTGGCACTATAGACCTAGGGTTTTATGAGGAAACACTAATTTTTAATTTCAGAATTTTGGAGATCTGATCTGGGGTAAAGATGCACCCTACTTAGGAGACCTTTTTAGTGGGCTCAGTAAGTGCTCATCAAGCTTGAGAATGGGGGAAACTGAGGATCTTCCTTCCAGTGGTTAGACTGTTATGAAGGAAACCAACTCTAATCTCATGATAAAATTTTGGTATGCTCGTTTAACCATAGACAATGTCAGATCATTGTCACCCAACCATGGGCATTCACTATGCCACCCTTGAGCGCACTAACCTTTTCTTAGATAGAATGATTCTGCAAAGTCCACACTAGAACCAACAGATAAACCCTAGCCAGAAACACCACTATGGCAGAAGCAGCACAATACCAAGAGAACATACCTCTACTAATAGAAGCATACCTTTACCAAGAGAAGCACACAAGAGAGATACCAGAAAGACTGATATTACACCACGACAATTGATGCACCACCCTCTCCATACTTCTGCTTTCTTCTACTGCAACTGCAGCCACTGCTCCTCAGACTTGCGCCCTCCTTCTGCTGAGTGAGTGTGGGTAAGTGTACAAATGAGCTAAGGCATCACCTTATTTATACTTATTCTTCCAGTGAACTTTTCCCACAGGGTTGACTTGTATTTTCTGGCAATTATAATTTACTTTGACTTTTTTTGGCAGGGCCGACTTCTCTTTCTAGGGTTTTATATTTCTTTGTTATTATTATCCTTGGGCTGAATTCTCTTCTAGGGTTTCCACACATCTTTTTAATGGTTCTCTTACTTCCAGAATATTCTATTCTAAGTAAAAAGGTTACACTTGGAGGTTAATACCTCCCGCATCTGCCAAAACATCAACTGTAGTTGTGAGTATCCCGCGCATCTCATCCATGCTCAAGGTGTCTAGATCTTCTCTCTCTTCCAGGGATAGAATATTCAAATCATATCTCATATGTAGAGACCTCAGTACCTTTTGAACAATGATTGTTTCCTTCATTTCTTCTCCCAAACCCTTGATGGAATTGACTGTCTCATCAACTCGTAGAAAGTAGGAGGCAATGTTTTCATCTTCCTTCATATTCAATTATTTGAAATTGACTCTAAATGTTTGAAGTTTGGCTCCTTTAACTTTGGCATCTCCTTCATAGATATTCTTCAGTTTGTCCTAGATTTCTTTTGTGTATTCATAGTGCACAACCTTGGTGTGTACTGATTCAGTCAAACCATTCATGATAGAATTTTTAGCTCTAGAATCATTGTCTTCAAGCTTCTTTCCATCCTGATCTATCGGGGGAGTGGTTGGTGCTTTGTATCCATCTACTACTGCTCATAAAATATCGAATCCTTGTGCATGTACATATGTTTTCATTCGTCTTCTCCAAAAGTCATAGTTCTAACCATCAAACTGTGGTACCCCAATCCTAGCATAATCCATGATGATCTCCTTCTAGTGGTTAGACTGCTTTCTGAAGGACCTTCTCTGATACCATTTGTTGGATTACTCAGAGGGGGGGTGAATCAGTAATGAACAATTATAATACTTTTAACCACAATTTATTCTTCAACAATATTAAACATTTTATCATTAGCATTCAATATATCATCAACAATATAATCATAAACAACATCACATAACAATAGATACATAGTACACCATAATTTATGTGGAAACCCAAATGAGATAAAACCACATAATTCTTTTCTTATATATTTATCAAAATAAAACATTAATTGGAAGCACCAACTTCTGATTCTCTAGTTGCAACTCGAAGGAGGCTCCAACCCCCTAGTTTTTCAAGATACAACCCAAAGGAAGCTCCAAGTCCCCAATTCTTTGGCTCCAACCAGAAGGAGGATACAACCCCCTATGTTCTCTGGATACAACCGAAAGGTTGCTACAACCACCTATCCTTGCCCCGTCTAACCACCCTGTAATATAAATTTAGACCAACTGTCACTATCACAAACTCTACCATTGTCACTTCCACTGTTGCTATCACTCTATCTATGTCATTGTCACTCTATCACTATCACTGTCACTGTGTCACTGTTACTGTCTCATCAACCTGTATATTCCCATCAACCAACTAACACATGTACCATACCATGCATCAACTGTATACCAACATACATACTATCTCATGCATCAATCATGAACCAAAGATACATCAATAAAGAATATTGAATCATGAACTAGAGCATAAACCATGTGTAACTTGTACCATATACCATACCATCAACCATATGCATATTTGTACCATATAATCAATGAAGTATCTCCAAGAGACAATGCATTCCCCTCATGCATATGACAACATGAATATACCTCATCTATATACAATGAACTCAAGGATAAGAACTATAAAAAACATGCCATATGTTGAACCATATATAAGAGTTATCCTCACTAAATCAAACAACCAATATATACCATATCTAGATACCAAACCAACCATACCAAGTATTCCTCAACCATACACCATATCATCACCAAAAGTAACCATCAAAACAAGTATACAACCATACCAATACCTCTAAAGCTGACCTGAAATAGTAGGATGGTGACCTGTAACCTTCCTTTCAGACTCTAGGGACCTGGTACCAATATCTACTCAATTTTTCATGAGATTTTCACAGGTACACGACTTTGTCCTCTACATCATGTGTATATACGCCCTTTTCTTCAATATAGCCCACATACATATGCTCCCTTACTGACCTGCAACTTGCATATACCTCAGAAACTAGGGTTTTGCTGTAACTCCAAGATTTTTTTTGTCGACCCTTCTTTGCTACCTCATAAAATGATGCTACAATCTTAGTAAAAGATAACTAGATCACAAGAAAGATAAGCAATGAATAAGTGTGTGAGTGTACTTATGAATGACTCCTTGAGGTGTTTATATACTTGAGCTAGGTAACTCCTCTCTTTAATTTAGGGATTCTAGGGTTTTCTTGTTACAACGACTTTAACCCTTTTACCAAGATTTATAACAAACTAGGGGCTTCTTTTCCACTCTTCAGGGCTTCCAACTTTACACGACCATATCTCCCCAACCGTGAGGAACTACATGGCGTTCCACATATGACAATAAATGACACAACAAGTATTATCCATTTATGACGATCATGCCTACATTTACACTGTTATTCATGTCCATATTCCTTATTCAACTTTGGGGACCAAGACCATACTGTCGGGGCTATCGGAATATGCAACCAGAATTATTCAAGGATTGACATAGATCTCTAAGGGTTGAAATCATTCTCCAAGATCACTCTCCAAGGGTTGACATCAATGACAACCAACAAACCACTGTCCAATAGGTGGTATCATAATCATGGGGTTTATTTCCATCTTTAGATTTATCCACCTTTAGCTATAAAAAAACCATATCAAAATGCACCCTTATCATAATTGAGTGACGTTATCAGTATAGGAGCTATTGATCCTTTATTATATAATTGAGGATATGGTTCTCTCTTTGAATGGCTACATTTATTTTTAATTGAAGCTATTAGCAAGGATATTTTAATCTACTCCCTTTCCTTTTCATTAAATGTGATCTCACAAAATTCATCCTTATTCCTAATATCATTTATCATCTCCTTTAAAGTAAGAGATATTGGAATTTGATTAATAGATAATAACATGGATCTTTCAGAGATCCATTTCTCAATATCTTTATTATATATTTTTCTTAGTGTCATGTATCTCATCTCTTACTCACTCCTCTTATCTCACTCATTTTCAAACATTCTTTCTTGATTCCTCTGTTCTTGTTCTCTTCCTCACAATTTTCTTGTTTAAGACGTACATCAAATATGAAGTCCATATATTCCAATGATGCTTCATTATTTGTATTATTTACCATAGTAGTAATGGATTTTTCTGTTGCATCCTCCTCATTTGATGGTTTGTTAGAGTCAATCTCTATGAACTCAAGGGTTTCATTCCTTTGGTTGACTAGTTATTTCTTTACCTCTTTCCCTTTGTCCAATTGCACACGTTGGCCTTGCAAAATCCCCCTATATATTTACCTGGCTTTATTTGTTTGTGAATATTCTATTTCTAAATTTTCAAGATGAACATAAGTGCCTAACTTGATTGCAACCCACAAGTTAGACATGATATGATATGGGTCATATTTCCAAGATTTTCCTTCCACAAAATTAATACATTCCATCATATTTTCCACAATAGGAAAGAAAAAATTACTCTTGGAAACAAATGAAAATAATTCAGTAGGCAAGGTAAAAGTGTCTTTTTGATTTCTTGAGGTAAAATGGATAAAATTTGAGTTGTCTTTGTCTAATATACTCCATAGAAAAAACTATGCGTTAGGAAGCCTAAAAGTATATATAGTGTAAGTTTTGATGCATAAACTCTCAAAATAGTACATCCGTCAAAGATGTACTGATTCCCTACCCTAGAACTAGGAATTAGTTAGAGCAACTGCTTACATTCTAGGAATAGTTTGTATGGATGTTCATTGTGAATCACTGTGTAGCTAGTATACATGAAGTTATCAACAAATGATTTGAAACCATCCTTTGTGCATGTTTTATAACAATAAATGTCCATTCTATTGTTGGGAGTGGATTGGCTTGTTGGTCAAACCTATTCAAACCTAAATGCTCAAAATGAGATGATTGGGAGTAAAAAATAAGATATACCATATATGACTAATACCTAAATCATTTAAGAGAAGGAACTCAAACAAGTTTATTATGAATGACATCAAACATATATCTAGAATAATCAAATTTCTTTGAAGGTGCTCGAGTTGGTGGAAAAATTCTATTCATAAACCCTAAGACTACTTCATCAACAATATCATCATCTTCATATCCCAAAATTAGACAAATCATAGAAATTATTTAGATGGACAAGTTTGTAGGTAACATACTATATTGAAAAGGCAAGGTAACTTCTGGAGGATTGGCCTCTTTTAGTAGATATCTTCCTAGTAGGTATTTTTTTGGGATAAGGTTAACACATTAAACTCTACACCCAAGGATTCTTCATCTAAAGGTGTTTGGTTATCAAGCAAAAGTAACATTTGAGAAATGACAGCATGGGTAGTAGGAAAAATAAATCAGGTACCTTCAGAGTATACAGTCGCAAAATTGTCATCTTTTGACATCCTCTTATTACTTTTAATCCCTTTCCTCTTACCTGTAACCTTATATTATCCCATTTTTATGCTCATATGTGGGATCTGAGCTCAAAGTGGTGTTTCCTCAAAGATTCATGAAGATATCTCTAAATCAGGAGGAACTTTTGGTAATAGTCTTTGGCACAAATTCTTAGAGATGTTTTCTCTTTTCCATGGGAAATTGTGAATAACTTGCTATAGAAGATCATATCATTTCTGTGAATTTCATGGACTCCTTAGGTAGGTACATGTATTCTTCTTCTTTCTATTGTGTTTATCAGATTCATTGAATACTCTGGATTTGTATCTGGAAAATTATGTAACCTCTTTTCTTTGTTTTTTTTCCTACTCACTTACCATTTTCTATTTTTCCGAGGATGGAAAAAGACTTTAGTTTTGGAGGGACACCATCACCTTTGCCTTTCATGACCACACCGTCACTTGTCATTCCCATACCATCTGTACCCTTTTTCAATCCAAAGCCTTCACCACTCTATCTGAACCATGAAATCATCTTACTCTACTTACAACACCTTAGTAAATATCTAAAAATGAGAAAGACACTAGTATTGTTACATCAAGCATTGATGCTACTACAAAGAGCCAACATCAAGAAGCCCTACTGTTGCTCCACAATAACCAACAATAAAAGGCATTGCTTTTTCTACATAAGAAACAACAACAAGATAATAAGAAGACACTGTTGTTGCTCCACAAGAACCAACAACAGAAAAAGAAGCTGACATGGATAAGCCAAAGAAACTATTGGAAAAGAAGAATATGTTGTCATACAACATGGAAGAAACAAAAAATTATAGGTATGAGTTATTTGATTCATTTCCATAGTTCACTTATGCATAAATTGGTTCACATCTTCACAACTATTGTGAGTTACAAGTGAATTTAATAACTTAATTCCATACATTCATAAGGATGGAAGCAAACAATTGTTTTGAGGTCTCTCTCTTAGCAATCATAAGGGTTTGAGGTATACTTTCAGTTGAAATTGGTTGTTTATTAGGCCCATATCAGATTGCTACAAAATTAGGTCTATAACAACTTGTTGCAGGATCCTTGTAGAAGCTTGTTGTAGAATCTTTGTAGTAGATTGTTGCAGAATCCCTATAGCAGATTGTTGTAGAATTTCAATTGATGTAGAATCCCTATAGCTGATTGTTGCATAATTATGATTGATGCAAAACCGTTAAAATGTGTTATTGTTGAAGAATTCAAGGAATGGGTCTACTATTATTTGAAGTGATTTCAAGATATTGTTGGGTGAAGAGATTGAAATATTTTCAGCATAATTGTTTTGTTGTTGAGCATTCAAGGTAAATGGAGAAGTGTTGAATTTTTTTTTGGTTGGTATGCATTGGAAAAAGAGAAGCATCATTCAATATGTGTTCATACAACTTGATTAATATAGAGGTACATGGTTGCATGAGGACATGCAACATGTTCAGTTTGGGGGAGATGATGAGTCTCAAAATTGCCATCTTTTGACATCATCTTTTTTTGATTTTTAATCATTTTTTGTTTACACGTCACCTTATATTAGCCCATTTTTATGCTCATATGCGAGATCTAGGCTCATATTATTTTTCATTACATTTCTTAGTATTTCATTGAATTATGATTAAATTTAGGGAGAGTTAATGTATTTTATATTTACTTTTGAAATAATGGCTCGTGTGTGAACATGTTGTTATCAGAATGGGTCCACAAGCTACAAGGTTGAAGAAAATTCGAATGAATGGTGTAGAGCATTTGTATATCCATGTGTTGCAAACTTAGCATGCCACAAAGGAAGGAATCGACAACCACCAATCATGTAGCCACTTGGGGAAGACAACTAAACATATATTTCATGGTTTTAATTATTTGAAGGCATATTCCTATGTGCCAACATGTGCATATCCATTTTTATTATGGATTTAAAGATCTCCCGTGTATATACCATGGATGTAAGAAACCCAAAACCATTAATAACTATTTGAAATATATTTTGATCAAGTTATTGTAACCCACATGACTTATTTTGAATTTGACAATTAGTGGATTTCCAAAATATATTGGGAGTTAGCATGAATCTTGGAACTATTTATGAGTTGTTCTAACCACTTGAGAATATTTTATCCTCGAGTGGATATATATTTAGATTTTTTTTGTAACCATATGAGAATATTCTCAAGTGGATCTATATTTAAATATTTATTGTAACCACTTGAGAATATCCTATCCTCAAGTGAATTCTATATTTAGATATTTGTTTCAAGCAAACTCATGTATAAAAGAGAGTGCCATATCCATTTCAAGGGGAGGACTCTTAGAGAAGAAGTCCAAATTACAATGGCATAGAATAAAATTTATTAAGATCTTGCTCCAATAAATTATAGTTTCTATAGTTTCTTGATGGTGTGTGATTTGGTTTGATTTGTGTTGTGGTAGTTTCAATTCATTTCCCTGTTCTGGGAGGCAAAGATCCCTCCATTAGAGAAAAGCATTGTTTTTTGGTAATGTTTCATTTTCTGAGTGTGTATATTTATTTATGCATCTTGATTTCCTTTACAATTAATTTTTTTATTATTAATTCATAGTTTATGCAAGTGTGTTTTAATTTTCAGCAATGCCATTTTCTATTTGTAGATTAGTTTTTATCAAACATTCCAACATCGAGAGTTGTGATATACATAAAAAGGGATTACCTAACTCATGCAAGGATATTTCATGGTGATAGTAGGGTTCCCATTTGCATGTTCAAGTGTTCAAATATATGGATCATTGCAAAGAGTGTTTGGGATTTCGATTTATGTAGTGTGGTGAAGCAATTTCCTTTCTAGTTAAAAGATATTAGACAAAATAATGCAAGTTAAGAATTTGTAGCCTACACATACAATGCATGACATATCACAAGTACATTGGAAACCCTGGTTGATATAATTAAATGCACAAGTGTTCCTGGTTCAATATAAAATATATAGAAACACTGACATTTATGGTGTCGTTGTCGGGGAGATGTCAAGGGCGCAATAATACTTCTTGTATTGGTTTTAGATAGCACATTATAATGGGATGAGAAAATAAAATATGTCGACTATCCTCTTTGTAGGGTCTCATACGGAGCGTTCTACATTGATATAGATACATGTGTTGAATACACGTTTTTTTGTGGTGCAATAAGAGCCACCCATAGTACTAATATCTTTTGCAGGAAGTTTGGCATGTGGAAGAGCCAAGGGGATATATAAGCCTTCAATCTTGCATCTAGATTGATTAATGGGTATGTGGTGAATCTCCATTATTTTCATCAATAATACATAGCATCTTGGGTTGATTGAGTTCTTAGTTTGATTGTATTCTCATCTTAGTCCACCTGTTGGAGCACAAGATTAGATAAGGGGTGAATCACACTTTATTCATAGATATAATACAATATAAATACATTTGAATGACCCTTTGATTTGCATTCCAAGGGTCTCTTGGACTCCCGATGACATTTCCTATTACTTGATGATTCAGGTTATGTCAAGTAAGTAACCCAAAAGGATTATGTTTCCAAAATTCCCCCCATTAACATGAAGGGGTGTATGTGACTCCAAGGTGAGAGATGATATTTGAAAGTGGGCAGTTGAAATCTGGAAGTGTGCATATGTTGATTGTTGAATGTGCTCTCAGAATCTGGTGGTTTTGGGATGACCAAAAAATGAATGATGATGGTGGTTTAAGGAAGACCACAAACCAATCTGGTGGTTTAAGGATGACCACAAATTCTAGAACCCTGCTCTAGGATGAATGGTTCTCGAAACATTTCCTAAGTTAGCTAGAAGTTGGAAGTTGGTGTCTTCTGCTAATTGGAAGTGCTCTTGATGAGGGTTTAAATATGGCCATAAAATATGATTTAGAAGATGTTGAGAGTCTTCTACCAAGTGGAGGTTTAAGGAAAACCAAAAACTGTTGTCTAACAGAAGTTGTAGGTCTTCTACTAAGTGGTGGTTTAAGAAAAACCACAAAAAATCTTGTTTTCTTTTCACACTTTCTTTTTACTGCTTGAGTGATAGGACTTTGAAACTTGAATCCTGAGTGTCAATCACTGATGTTGTTTCCCCCTGTCATATACAAGGTGAGAAGATGCAAATCCTTTCATTGCAATATGCGTCAATACCCGAGAGTGAATTCATCGGTATGACTGACATATCTTCTTGACTATTGATGACCATCGCTAAGAAGCTATCCAGCCATAATGGTTCTTTACTCTTGCAGTTGTCTTGCATTTAAAACACTTATCTAAAGGATGCTTGTGATTTCCACAATGATCACAAAGATGGAGATCAAATCACTGATCTTCACAATTGCCAACTCGCTAATAATGTTGGCATATCATAATCTTCTCTTGAACTGGAGCAGGGAAATATGAACTTTATTGAAGCAATCCAACACTTTGAAACTATATTGGTTTTGTATAATATGGATTATGAAAGGTGACATCATATTCATATCTGATACTTGTTATATGCTTGTTCTGCCTAATTTCTATCCAAGGTCTAATGATCCACTTGGAAAGAGGAAGCTGATTTTTCTCTCCCTTTGAATCTAGGGCTGGCTCACTGAGTGGTTGTTATGCTAGTTGTTGGTCTGAATCAACACCATCATCTTCTTTGTCTTTGAAAAGAGGGTTCTGAACAAGAACTGGTTCAAAATGTTGTTTAAGATTATTTAGCTCAAGTGCATCATGAAGAAGTTGATTATGAGTTTGAAGTAATGTTGTGTTAGCTTGTGAAACTTGTAAGCACGTTACATACTGCAAAGTAGTTTTGTCAAGTGTGATTGTATTATGCATAGAAGAAAGGATTAGAGTGTTCAATAGCTCTAACCATTCCCGAACTTGAGCCATGACTCAAAACTCAGGGTTTCTTGCAACTCCACCCTTTCACAAGAAAAATAAAAAATTCAAGCAACGAATGAAGGGTGTCGAATTCGACCAAAAATGCACTCATTTATAATGACTTAATCCAATATTAGTTTCATAAATCACAAGTAAACTTACAAAACAACCATTTGTAGGTTACCTTGATTCTTATGAATGTCTAGTCCAACTTCAAGTAGTTGTTTGTGTGTTTTCCACGAGCATAGAATTGTCGAATGACGGGAGGGCATCAATATAGATCTGGAACCTATACCTTGATAAGGAAGTATGCCAATGGCTTGTAGTAGCAGACTTCGAGGCAATGGAAATCAATGGGACAAGTAGTTGGGTGCACTCATCTTCGTAGCAATCGGCCTCTAGCATGCAGTATCAATATTGCATATAATATTTGTATGTATCACCACGCTCAATAGAAAAAAGGTCTTGCAAAATCCGGGTTCGTTCAACTTTTGTCAGATATTAAAAGAAAAACTCCGGCGCATAAATCGATTATGGAGAAATATTCAAAGCAAAACGCGACTTACATAAGCCAGAATGCTAGAATGGAAGTGCAGGCTGTCTGAAATCACGTGATGGAGATGTGTGCTTGCCCTCTGTTGACTCTGAAATATGTCATAGCGAACATGAACCTGTCATCCTTAGATTTCGTGGATCTCCGAGGGGCGTCACCGTCAATAGACGAAAATTAATTTTTCTGACTGCTTGGAGAAAATCTTAAAGCATTATGCTTACCCATTTTCGTTGCAGTATATTGACATGTTTTTAGAGCTTTTCCCCATCATTACAACTAAAAATAAAGGCCGAGCTCTGCACGGGCTGGAGCAGTATGCAGAGGCTTGTTATTGTTTGGAGAGAGCCTGCCTGTTCAATCTTCGGAACAGGGAAATCGTGGCCTCAAATATCAATCCAAATAAGAATGAAACTAGGAGAGAAGAGACCACTACAAAAATGAAACTAGAGAGCAACGACCGTGGAGCAATCATATCGGGTCTGTGAGGAAAACCATTACCCTCTGATACCACCGACAAAGTGCATGTGTCTTTGAATGGTAATGATGTGTTCTTTTTTTTAGGCCACTATTACATGACAGCGTTCCTTGGTGTCCCACTTCTGAAACTGTGCTGCAATTACTCTATCCTGAATCCTATGATAAGGATGAGTCTGCCCGCGACATGCCATAAGCCGATTTGAAATCTGGTTTGAAAAGGATTTGAAATCCGGTTTGCAGGGATACAAATCAGAGTAGCGCATGAGTCTTTAGAAGCAAAATATGCACTCCTATCTCGATAATTGCAAGAAAATGAGGCATTGCTCTTTTCTCTTTATAAAAGTTTTACAGACGTGCTCATGAAACATCTCTTGGATTATTTTATTGAGAAATCAATTTATGGTCCTGGACCTGATCAAATAGATTCCATGAACGTAGAAAAGGAACCTTCAACAATGGATGCTAATGATGATGATGAACGAAGGAATCAAAGGTTTTCCAAGAGTAATGGATTGCATGCAGAAGTTCTAACAATATTCAGTTGTTAAGATCGGCTGGAGATTGAATGCAATAATGAGGAATCCGAGAATCCGAGAAGCGTTACAGAATATGGAAACCCTAATAGCTTTGCACAATAGAGATGAGGGTGAAAATGATGCTAAGTAAGGAAGACTAACGCAGACCGACGACTGCAGAGATGAGGGCGCATACTAGCAGGAGAGGATAGATAATGTGCGCCCAGAACAAATTGGCGGGCAGAGGGGCATTTCTTCTTCACGTGGGAATGAAATGCTCAGGCGAGATAAATGTATGACCTAAACAGATCTGCTGGAAGAGGAATCATCCAGAATCATTTCTGGACAAGGCAAAAGATCAGGGTAATTCAGGCTTAAGGAGCATAGGTGCTATGATTCCACTGTCGGAACGCTAGATTAGGTAAGACGTGAAGCACGCTTTATTCATAGTTATGATACAATATAAATACATTTTAGATATGATACAATATAAATACATTTGAATGACCCTTTGACCCCTTTTCCAAGGGTCTCTTGGAATCCCGAAGAAGTTTCCTATTACTTGAAGATTCATATTAAGTCAAGAAAGTAACCCAAAATGATTACTTTTCCAACACCACCCATTTTCATGCCTTCTTATTATATGTTTCCTTAACTTGTTACTTTTCATTCTCACTCTTTATCCTCTCTCAATTCCCCTACCTTTTCAGTCTCTTCCTTCAATTATTTTATCTTTTATTTTCTTATTTATGCCATCATCATTCCCTTCTTTATCATCTTTATGTAATATCATATCCTTTGATCCTTTATCATATCCCACCTTTGATCCTCCTTTATCATTGATTACTTCTTCCTTACACCTAGTTTCTTTGATATTAGGAATAATGACAATCTCTCAATGATTTGATGATGGTTATATTTCTTATCAACTATTCAATCCATCATCTCACAATTTCATGAACAAAATGTGGAAACGGTTTCATAAATAATGAGACACTTTGTGGTTTTCATAATGGCTATGTTAGGATCTCTTTATATCAACCTCATAGGTAATGGGACACTTTGTGGACCCACTCAAGTTCCCACAATGGTTATTTCGGGATCTCATTATCATTATATCACAATTTTGAATTAGATGTTCGATTTGATTATTTCTTTAGGTATTTTTGTATTTTCCATATGATCTTACGAAGTTCATATCATAAAATTTAGGAATTGGATATTTATAATTTTTGGTATATGGATGCATTGCATTAAAAATTATACATTTACAAAAATTCACACAAATATAGTTCATCATTTGGAAGAAATAACTTGTTGATTAGATTCTTGTGGACATAGTTGGGACAGTCCATTTTTGATAGATCAAATGGATATATATTTAAAACATGTTTCTAGGATATATTATCCCATGCATATAATTTACAACCCAACTTGAATCATGCCATTTCGATATCATACGAGAAAGTTATGCCCTAAATACTAACTGTATGTCCTAGATCTGCACTATTGAAACTCTGTTTCCTAGGATGTTCATTGGCATATTTGACCCACCAATAGTTTATGTTTGTAAAACCTATTTATATTGGAGATACCTACATGAATATGATTTCATCTCCAATTGGAATCAAGTCAATTTCTGATCAAACAAAAAATTTATACCCAAAACCGTGACTGTTGGTCTAGGTTGGAAATCACAAATAGATCTATCATGTAGGTTGTTCCTCAACATTTGTGATACATAATCTCGAATAATTTTTAAACCATATTTATATTGGATATATCCCTATGAATATACTTTAATATAGCTTTGCAATCACTCCAATTAGACATCAAAGGAATATTTTAGCGACAAAACATTGTCGGGTAGTCTAGGCTGGCCACCACTCCTTAGCAGGTAAAAAATGATTTTTTCTTTGTTTATATTTCCCTGGTTTTGTTTTATATGCACTATTTGTGATTTTTTTCATATTTATTGGAAGATGAAATCTCTATCACCTCTCTTATTCCATGATCTCATGTTTTATTGCAAACAAGCGCTAATTTTTTCAGGTCCCATAAGACTCAAGAAGGTCAATTCATGAACGAGTGATTTTGAAGACCATATTTTGATGAATAAGAGAATATCATCCACACATCCAAACCAATAAGGTGAAAAATCATGTGATTTTGATTCCTTTCTTGAGTCATGTTCAAATTTCAAGTTCCTAGGAGCTTGCTACCGAGGTGTTCCAATTGTTAACCTACAACAACAATACTTCTCATAAAAAGTTGCAAATGGATAGAAAACAAGATATATGAAGAATTTCTTTGAATATCAGATGAAGACCCATATTACTGAATTCAAGTCCCATTGCTACATCAAAAATTCCATTTCTAAAACATACCTTTCAAGAATACCTAATATTCATCATTCTCATTCACCAGTTATACCAGGGTATGCTGATGCATTTTCTTCTTCTCAACTCAGAAATAATTTCCTACTGAAGTTTCTAAAGATTCCTTTGCGTATGTGGTTGACCTTGAAATCCCATATTTTCCTTAGAACATATTTTATATAATCATTGTTACCACATCATAACTTCATCCTACTTCTTTCCTC
Organism: Picea engelmannii; assembly: GCA_009831015.1. Taxonomy (NCBI): domain Eukaryota; kingdom Viridiplantae; phylum Streptophyta; class Pinopsida; order Pinales; family Pinaceae; genus Picea; species Picea engelmannii. The sequence continues at coordinate 949,913 of ML785109.1, read as the reverse complement.
TGCAAGACCTCCATAACTTCCTGCTCCACCCATTCCTAACCCACCCAATAAAGTTACTTGGCTCACTTACAATGCCAAGCTACCTTTATATTTTCAATATTTTCGAATAAATATTTCCAAGAAGCATGCCACTACCAATACATTATAATTTTTTCTACCTGCCTACTACTATTCTTGTTTAGCACACTTTCTTCATTTTCAAACATTTAACAATGTGCTACAAATATTGTAGTATGTTTGTTAGGGTCCTAAACCACACATAGGTAGAACAATATATTCGGATGTAATAAAGGTCAATATTAATAAGGCCTTTCAATAAAATAGAATAAGGCGGATGTAAGAAGACCTAATAGAAGCTTCTACTTCTAGAAGGATCTTCCTCTAGATGTTTCTTTTTAGTATAAATAGGAGTCGAGGGTATGCGAACCCTAGCTTGGATATTATTGTAATAGAGCTTTGCTCAACTATAGGTTGCCCCCTCGAAGAGGCCCATGAACATTGCTTTCAGATTCAAAGTGTTATTTATGTTGTTATTCTTGTATCATTTTAGTGTTATTGTGGTGAATGTTCTGGTTATATTGTTGTTATTCTGCCATTACTAGCATTTTATTTCTGTTCTACATACATTTTATATCTGGTATATTACAAGTGGTATCAGATCACTTTCCTCGACATAAAGTGTGGGTTAAATTTTTTCAGGGTAGAGACGTATTACAACGTCTTTAAGCCACATAGATCTATTGTTATGCACACAAACCCACAGTTGAGGGATTCATACACGCAGGAAATACAAGTGGTACTTAAGCGCACATCTGTTGACCACCCTTGTAACCCATGTTGGTACCCTTTCGAGTGGTAGCTCATCAGACAACACCTGTGTATGGATCGACCTAGATTACCTGAAGCCCTCTTTAGATAAATCGATTGGCCACCTGACTGCTATAATGTCACCGAGAACAATACTCAGGAAGATACTCTCTAGTACCTGGGTAGTCGGGTAGTACGGCTAAGGGTACGGTCTATCCTCCTTAGTCAGTGCCATGATATATTGGGTCGAGTACTACTGTTGGACCTTGCACGTATATCAAAGAGCTATAGCACAGGGCAAATCCTTGTTTGTAGAACCCTTGAATACCTAACCCTTGGGGAAAGAAACATAAACAAACTAAAATAGACAAGATCTATTGCCGCACAACTGTGTTTGGGTTGCCAAGTAAATACACATTTCTTTCTGGTTAAGAATTTGGGCATTTCCTCTATGTAGTATTCTTCAGACCGGAGTATAACTCCGTAAATTAAAAAAAAAAAAAGTCTGGAATTTTTTTCACCATTATTTGAGACTTATTCCATTGGATTCATCTCTTCGCCCTTATCACATTCATCCATATCATTTTTTTGGAAAACTATTTTTACCCCGCCTGCCCCTTTTCAGTTCCCCCATCCTCATTGCCCATACTCATAGCCAAGACTTGGAAGATCGCTTCAACACCTTGCAATCTGGTCTCATTGAGACCCAACAAGAAGTGAAACAACTCAGTCCCAATGTTGCCGCCATCAATACAACCATGCAGTCCTCAATGGGAAAAATCAAACAAGACCTCACCACCCAGCTTGAATTAGTCTTTTTGACACTCTGCATCAAACTGCATATCCCTACAGATAACCCTTCCTCTTCCTCACCCCCACATACTGAAGGTGACCATTCCTCTCATTCCCATACCTTGCAGAACCATCACTTTCAACGTGACCTACGCCTTCCGTGGGTGGATGTGACCAAATTTGATGGCTCAGGCCCCACTGGTTGGGTAACCCAAATGGAACATTACTTCTCTTTATACAACATTACAGATGACTTGGCCAAACTCTTGTATGGTGTTCTCCATCTTGATCAAGAACGCTGGCAATGGTGGCAATGGAGAAACAATTCTCGTCAAGGGTATATTGCTTGGACACAATTTGTGGCAGAGCTTTATGAACGCTTTGACACTAAAACCAACCATTTGGGTCGTTTGAAAAAGATGAAACAATTAGGAGTAGTGGAAGACTTTATAGTTTCCTTTGAGCGCCTGGATTTTAGAACAGAGGGCATGTCTGATGCCTTTTTCCGAGAGTGTTTTATCAGCGTCCTCAAGGATGAAATTCGGGCCCATGTCCTCATGGCTCGGCCTGAGAGTTGGTTGGAGGCTACCAAAAGAGCTAAAGAAGCACAACAGGTTGTATCTTCTCAAAACCACAAACCCTCCTTCATCCCTCGCTCTAAACTAGTAAATCCCACTACTCCATCTGCTCCACTAAAGATCCAAAAATTGACTAGGGATGAAATGGATGAACGCCAACTCAAAGGCCTTTGTTATAACTGTGATGACAAATATTTTCTGGGCCACAAGTGTAAAGAAAAAAAACTTTTTATGGCCATCTTCGAGGAGATTTCGGAAGAAGATGAAGAAACTCCCTCTATGTCTGAGTCACCTGAATCCACTGACATAACCCCTCCCTCAGACCCTCCCGAAGTAGAACCAGTCATTTCCCTCAATGCTCTCACTAGATTCTACGCTCCCCAAACCCTCAAGCTAATCGGTTACATCAAGCATCAGAAGGTCATCATTCTAGTTGATAGTGGCAACACCCATAATTTTATTCATCGCCACATTGCCCAAGAAACTCATTGCTACATCCATGCCGTCAATAATTTCCAAATCATGATTGCCAATGGTGGTTCCATGAAATGTGGAGGGCATTGTGAAAATGTGTGTCTCCAAATTGGTGAATACCACCTGAAATCCCATATGTTTGCTATGGACATGGGAGGTTGTGACATTGTGTTGGGTGCAGACTAGATAAGGACTTTAGGTCCCATTCTCATGGATTTTAAATACTTAACCATGCAATTCGACCAGGAGGGCCACCAATATAATTTCCAAGGCATCACCGCCAATTCACCTGAGATCATTAGTTCCCATTGCATGGAAAAGTTGCTCAAAAAGGGTCATTCTGGTGTTATCGCTCAACTCCATGCCATACAAGCAACAAAGACACCCTCGGTACCATAAGACCTCCAAGCCATCCTTTCTAAACATCAATTGGTCGTTTCCACTCCCTAAGGCCTCCCTCCTTCCCGTGGTGTTCATGATCATTCCATTCCCCTTGTACCAGGAAGCCTTCCTCCCAATATCCGTCCGTATTGTCACCCCTTTTCCCAAAAAAATGAAATTGAGAAAATGGTCTAGGAACTCCTTAATGCAAGCGTTATCCGCCCTTGTACGAGTCCCTACTCATCTCCTGTGGTCATGGTCCTGAAGAAAGAAGGTTCTTGGCGAATGTGTCATGACTTCTATGCCCTCAACAAACTTACCATCAAAGAAAAATTCCCCATTCCTGTCATTGATGACCTCCTGGATGAATTGAGTGGTGCCCAATTCTTCACTAAACTGGATCTTTGTCCGAGCTACCACCAGATACGTATGAAAGAGGCAGATATTCCCAATACTGCCTTTAGAACTCATGAGGGACACTATGAGTTTTTGGTCATGCCCTTTGGCTTGTGTAATGCCCCCTCCACCTTCCAAAGCCTCATGAATCATGTCTTTCATCCTTTTCTCCACCATTTTGTCTTAGTTTTATTTGATGATATCCTCATCTATAGAAAAACCTGGACATACCATCTTTCTCATGTGGATCGAGTTCTCCATCTACTCTCTCAACACCAACTTTTCCTAAAACAGTCTAAATGTGTTGTTGGCGCCTCAGAAGTAGAATACTTGGGTCATCTGGTTGGAAAAGATGGCGTCAGGGTGGATCCTAAAAATATTGAAGCTATGCAAGATTGGCCTCACCCAAAGACTCTTAAGAGCTTGCATGGATTTCTAGGATTAACAGGGTATTATCGCAAGTTTGTTAAGAATTATGTGAAGACTGCAACACCTCTCACTACTCTCCTCAAAAAGACCTCTTTCACTTGGACTCCAAATGTTTCTCAAGCTTTTCAAACCTTGAATATGGCCATGTGCACTACTCCAGTCCTCGCCCTTCCCAATTTCACAAAGACCTTTGTGTTGGAATGTGATGCCTCAGGCAAAGGAATTGGTGTTGTCCTTATGCAAGAGGGGAGACCTTTGGCCTCTACAAGCAAGCAACTATCTGAAAGAAATCTGGGCAAATCCATCTATGAAAAGGAAATGTTGGCTATTCTGCATGCCATGGATTTGTGGCATCCTTATCTATTGGGGAAACGGTTCCAAATTAAGACAGACCATCAAAGCCTCAAGTATTTTCTGGAACAATGCATTTCCTCCCCAGAACAACAAAAATGGGTGACTAAACTCTTTGGATATGATTATGAGATCATTTATAAGAAAGGCAAAGACAATTTGGTTGTAGATGCACTTTCCCAAAAATATGAAGATGAAGGATCCCTTTTTTATCTTTCATTCATTGTACCAGATTGGCTCCAAGTCGTTCTCCAGGAATGGCTACAAGATCCCAAAAGTTTGCAGTTGATCCAAGAATTGCAGTCCAATGCTCCAGCTTCCCCAGGGTACTCTTGGCTCCATGAGGAACTTCGATACAAAGGTCGTTTTTATTTAAGTAAACAATCAAATCTTAAATCCACAGTACTTTCTGAGATTCATGCTACACCCACAACAGGGCATTCCGGGTTCACCGAAACCTATGACAGGGTCAAACGTTCCTTTTTCTGGGATGGTATGAAACATGGCATTCGTAATTTTGTAGCTAAATGTGACGTGTGCCACCGCAACAAGGGAGAAACACTCAAATCATCGGGCACACTACAACCACTCCCGATTCCACCTGCTATTTGGAAGGATATCTCTATGGATTTTATTATCAGCTTACCCAAATCGGGAAATAAATTCGTCATCATGGTGGTTGTTGATCGCCTTTCCAAGTATGCTCATTTTTGTGCCCTTCAACACCTGTTTACAGCATCCACAGTGGCTCAAATCTTCATGGATCAGGTCTTCAAGCTTCATGACATTCCACACTGTTAGAAAAACAGGACCGCGGAGCAATAAAATAAAACAAATGCGGAAACAAAACACAGAAGATACACAATATAAGAGAGACACAGATTTACGTGTTTCACCCAGTGTGGGCTACGTCCACCAGAGAAATTGCCAGGTCCTTTCTTTATTATTATCCAACAAAATGAAGGGATACAATCTATAGCAAAACCCACTGTAACTTCCTCTTCTTTATCTCACAGTCTCCTCTCTCAGAATACAATACTCGCCAACATGCATAGCCACAATACATTTCCCTCATAAAAGAGGGTTTCCTTCTAGGGCAAAAAACCCTAACATAATCTCTAACGTTAGATCTGTGACCTTATAATGAACGGTCCAGATTTACAATGAAATTACAATATACTTTTACAAGGCAATTTTTGCTTCGGGGGCTTTGTCCCCGAACCCTTGTTAGGGGCCCGCTTGCCCCCAGACCCCGCAGAGGGGGTACCCCCCCTCTACACTCCCCCGCGTGGAAGAGTGTACATACTTCTGGGGTGTAAATACTTCATGGGGTATAAACACAGCTGAAAGTAAAAGACCTCTAAATCAGGAAGATAATCAGGCTCCACAACCAACAATCTCCCATTTGGAGACTGATCTCAACAAATCCACCGCTGTTGTATATGCTGGACTCTGAACCTTCTTGAACCTGGAAAATTTCTCATCTTCATCTTCATTCTTGAAGACCAACTGAAAATGAGCAAGAACTCAGTTTCTCCCTTGTTACTCCCTTTGTTAACATGTCTGCAAGATTTTGGCTAGTGTGTATCTTTTCCAGCTTCAATTATCCATCTTCCAAGGCAGATCGTACGAAGTGGTACCTCAATTGTATATGCTTAGTCTTCGAATGGAAGGTTGAGTTCTTTGCAAGATGAATGGCACTCTGAATGTCACAGTACAACCTGTTTTTCTCTTGCTTCTTTCCCAATTCCTCCATAAACCTTTGTAACCAAATCATCTCTTTAATAGCCTCTGTAGAAGCAACATACTCTGCCTCTGTTGTTGAAATTGCAACAACCTTTTTCAGTTTCGAAATCCAACTTACTACTGTTCCACCTATAGTAAAAACATACCTTGTGGTGCTCCTCCTGCTGTCTTTATCACCTACCATATATGAATCAACATATCCCTATAGAAAAGTGTCTGAACCTCCAAAACATAATGCATGTGTAGTATTACCTCTCAAATACCTGAGAAACCACTTTACTGCCTCCCAATGTTCTTTACCTGGATTGTTCATATACCTGCTCACAACTCCCACTGCATGTGCAATATCTAGTCTTGTGAAAACCATTGCATCCATCAAGCTACCAACTGCTGATGAATATGGGACCCTGGACATGTATTCTATCTCCTCCTGTGTCTTGGGACACATTTCCTTAGTTAATTTGAAATGGATGGTCAAAGGTGTACTAACTGGTTTTGCATTCTACATTCTTAACCTCTCCAACACCTTCTCTATGTACTCACCCTGAGACAATGTCAGTTTGCGATTTTTCCTGTCTCTTGTTATTCTCATACCAAGGATTTTCTTTGCAGCACCCAAATCCTTCATCGCAAATGAATTGGCTAATTTCTTCTTGAGCACATTTATATCCTGAATATTAGACCCTGCAACAAGCATGTCATCTACATACAATAGCAAGATAATATAAGTTCCATTTTCTAGCCTTTTAAAATAAACACAGTGATCAGAATGACATTTATTATAACCCTGTTCTGTCACAAACTTGTCAAACTTCAGATACCACTACCTTGGAGCTTGATTTAGGCCATATAAGCTCTTCTTCAACTTGCATACCAAATTCTCCTTCCCTTTGACCTCATACCCCTGTGGCTGCTGCATATAAATCTCTTCCTCCAAATCCCCATGGAGAAAAGCTGTTTTTACATCTAACTATTCA
>ML785109.1:922400-938733 GCA_009831015.1 Picea engelmannii | reverse complement strand
CCTACCTTCTCTCCTTTCGCTATCACCAATGATCCTTTGATGACCTTCCACGTCTTATATGTAAATATGGATATACAACCTTCACTTTCCAACTGCCCTGTTGAAATTAGATTTTTCCTTAAATCTGGAATATGTCTTACCTCTTTCAACAACCATTGGTTTCCATTGCATTGCTTTTTTTTTACCTTTCCCATTCCAACAATTTTTCATGGTGCATCATCACCCAAATGAACCTGTCCAAAATCACCTTGAACATAATCTAGAAAATGTTTCCTATGGGGTGTGGCATGAAATGAATCCCCTAAATCTACTACCCAAGACTCATAAATATTATCTATAGAAATAATCAAAGCATCTTGTAACACATCACCTATTACATTTGCTTCTTGATTTCTCTCCTGCTGTCCATCTCTTTGTTTCTTTGGAGCTCTACAGTCTTTCTTCAGATGTCATTTCTTCCCACAATTCCAGCACTCTATCTTTCCAAGTCTAGATTTGGATCTACCCTTCCTATAATTCCCACGGTTCCCTGAGCCCTTTCCTCTATCCTTTTGTCTTCCCCTGTTCTCCATGTTCAACGCATCACCTAATGTCTCACCTATGCTTTTCCGTCGCATTTCCTCACTAACGATAACACCAACAACATCATCAAATTTTAAAGTATTTGAACCAGAGACAAAGTTACTTACAGCCATGACCAAGCCATTCCATCTTTCTGGCAATGAGCACAAGATTACAAGATCCCTAACCTTATCATCAAAGTACACTTTTACAGAACTTAGTTGATTAGTAACTGTATTAAATTCATTTAAATGATCTGCAACAGACCCACCTTCCAACATATTCATATTAAATAATGTCTTCATTATAAATACCTTATTGGACGCCGAGGGTTTTTCATACAATTTGGCCAACCCGCCCATCAAACCCTTCGTTGTCTTTTCTTTCGAGATATTGAAAGCCATCAACACTGCCAGGCTCAGCTGTATCGTTCCTAGAGCCTTTCTGTCAAGAATCTCTCATTCTTCATCCTTCATGGCTGCCGGCTTCTTTGCTACTCCGCTCAATGGTAGGAATAGATTCTTTTGATATAAATAATCTTCCATCTGCATCTTCCATAACTGGTAGTTTTGGCCGTTAAATTTCTCGACCCTAAACTTTCCATCTTTCGACATTTCTCCCACTCGAACTAGGAACCCTCTTTTCCTGCAAGTTACCTTATGCTCTAATACCAGTTGTTAGAAAAAAAGGACCGCGGAGCAATAAAATAAAACAAATGTGGAAACAAAACAAAGAAGATACACAATACAAGAGAGACACAGATTTACGTGGTTCACCCAGTGTGGGCTACGTCCACCAGAGAAATTGCCAGGTCCTTTCTTTATTATGATCTAGCAAAATGAAGGGATACAACCTACAACAAAACCCGTTGTAACTTCCTCTTCTTTCTCTCATAGTCTCCTCTCTCAGAATACAATACTCGCCAACATGCATAGCCGCAATACATTTCCCACATAAAAGAGGGTTTCCTTCTAGGGAAAAAAACCCTAACATAATCTCTAACGTTAGATCTGTGACCTTATAATGAACGGTCTAGATTTACAATGAAATTACAATATACTTTTACAAGGCAATTTTTGCTTCGGGGGCTTCGCCCCCGAACCCCCGCTAGGGGCCTACTTTCCCCCAGATCCCCTAGTCGAGGGGATAGCCCCCCCAGACCTCGCAGAGGGGGTACCCCCCCTCTGCACTCCCCCGCGTGGAAGAGTGTACATACTTCAGGGGTGTAAATACTTCATGGGGTATAAACAGGGCTGAAAGTAAAAGACCTCTAAATCAGGAAGATAATCAGGCTCCACAACCAACACACACTCTATTGTTTTTTATCGCGACCTCACTTTCACAAGAAATTTTTGGCAAGAACTGTTCAAGATACAAGGCACCGAATTGCATCTCAGCATAGCTTATCATTCCCAGATTGATGGAAAAATGAAAGTTGTCAACAAGTGTTTGGAAACATATTTGAGGTGGTACAACACTTCATACCATACAACTACACACATGACTCCTTTTGAAGTGGTATATGGATAGAAGCCACCTTCAGTTATCTCATACTTACCGGGTGCCTCGAAGGTCCAAGCGGTTGACCTAACACTTATAGCTCGAGAGGCTATTCTTCGTACCCTCAAAGAGAATTTGGTCATGGTACAGAATCACATGAAGAAACAAGCAGATCAAGGTCTCTCTGAACGTCAATTTACAGAAGGGGATTAAGTGTTTCTTCGACTGCAACCTTACAAGCAAACTTCCGTCAAGGTCGAGCATTGCCAGAACCTAGCACCCAAATTTTATGGTCCTTATGCCGTGCTCAAGCATGTGGGACAAGTCACCTATCAGTTAGCTTTTCCCAGCCATTCGAAGCTACATCCTGTTTTTCATGTTTCATGCTTAAAGAAGGTTATTGGAGCTAAGTGACAAATTCAAACCAACCTGCCAGAGTTAGCTGAAGAAGGATCCATTTGGCTACAACGAGAACTAGTTTTGGACCAGTGTGAGCATCGCCTACGTCAAAGAACCATCAAGGAAGTGCTAGTCTAGTGGAAAGATACAACTCTAGAAGACGCCACTTTGGAACGAGCTACCATTCTGCAGCAATTTCCTCATCTCAAGCCTTTAGGACAAGGCTGTTTTTAAGGGGTCGGACATGTTAGGGTCCTAACCTGCACATAGGTAGAACAATATATTCAGATGTAATAAAGGTCAATATTAATAAGGCCTTTCAATAAAATAGAATAAGGCGGATGTAAGAAGACCTAATAGAATCTTTCGCTTCTAGAAGGATATTCCTCTAGATGCTTCTTTTTAGTATAAATAGAAGTCGAGGGTATGAGAACCCTAGCTTGGATATTATTGTAATAGAGATCTATTCAACTAGAGGTTTCCCCCTCGAAGAGACCCGTGAACATTGCTTTCAGATTCAAAGTGTTATTTCTGTTGTTATTCTTATATCATTTCAGTGTTATTGTGGTGAATGTTCTGGTTATATTGTTGTTATTCTACCATTACTAGCATTTTATTTATGTTATGCATACATTTTATATCTGGTATATTACAATGTTTCTATTCTTAGTAATACTTCATAGATCCACCCTTGCTACAGAAGTAATAGAAGAAATAAAGGATATTAGTATTGTTACATAATAACCAATACCAATAATCTCTATGGTTGTCACAAAAGAACCAATTACAAGGGGAAAAAGATAATAAATAGGTCTTGTCACACAAGAACCAACACCTACTAGCCCTGAGGTTGCCACACAAGATCCAACCTCATAAGGCCCTACTATTGGCACAAAAGAACCAAAAATAAAGATATCAATTGAATAAATTTCATAGGAGGAAAATATTGTTGCCCCATAAGAACATGTATAAGAATAAGTTGTTGCATAAGTGGTCTTTCCTCAAAGCTTCATGAATATATCTCCGAATTAGGAGGAAGTTTTTCTAATATTCCTTGGCACAAATTCTCAGAGATGTTTTCTCTTTTCCATGGAAACTTTTGAAGAAATTGCTATAGAATATCATATGCTTGCTACAAATTTCATGGACTCCTTAGGTAGGTACATGTATGATTCTTATTTCTATTTTTTTATCAGATTCATTGAGTACTCTAGATTTGTAACTAGGAAATTACTTAAGCTTCTTCTTATTTATTTTTTCTATCCTACCCTGTTACCATTTTATATTTTTCTGAGGATGGAAACAATCTTTAGTTTGGGGGGGACACCATCACCTTTACCTTTCATGACCACGCCATCAATTTTCATGCACATACCATCCCTACCCTTGTTCAATAAAAAACCTTCACTACTCCATTCGAGCTATGACATCATCTTACTCTACTTCTAACACCTTAGTAAATATCCAAAAATGAGAAAGACACTAGTATTGCTACACAAGAACCAACATCAAGAAGACTTATTGTTTCTCCACAAGAAACAAAAATAGAAGGCCTTACTGTTGCTACATAAGAACCAACAATAAGAGTGGAAGAAGACACCATTGTTTCTCCATGAGAACCAACAACAGAAAAAGAAGCTAACATGGATAAGCCAAATAAACTACTGGAAAGGAAGAATATGCTATCATACAACAGAGAATAAATACACATTTAGAGGTATGAGTTCTTTGATTCATTTTCATGGTTCACTGATGCATATATTGGTTCACATATTCAAAGCTATTGTGAGTTACAAGTGAATTTAATACCTTAAGTCCATACATTCATAAGACTGAAAGAAAATAATTGTTTTGAGGTCTCTCTCTCAACGATAATAAGGGTTTGAGGTATACTTTCAATTGAAATTGGTTGTTTATTAGGCATGTAGGATCTATATAATAATTTACAACATAATCCTTGTAGTATCTTGTTGCATAATCTTTGTAGTAGATTGTTGCAGAATTTTGATTGCTACAAAATTCCTGTAGCAAATTGCTGTACAATTTTGGTTGCTGCAGAATCCCTATAGCAGATTGTTCCAGAATCCCGATTGCTATAGAACCTCTTAAAGATGTTGTTGTTGAATAATTTGAGGAATGGGTCTACTATCATTTGAAGTGACTTTAGGATATTGTCGACCGAAGATATTGAAATATTTTCAGTACAATTTTTTGTTGTTGTTGAACATTTAAGGTAAATTGAGAAGTGTTGACAAAAAAATTGGTTGGTATGAATGGGAAAAAGAGAAGCATCATTCAATATATTCCTTACAAATTGGTTAATATAGAGGTACATGGTTTCATAAGGACATGCAACATATTCAGTTTGGGGGAGATGACAAGTCATAAAATTGTCATCTTTTGTCATCCTCTTTTCCTTTTTTTTAATCCCTTTCTATTTACCCGCAATCTTATATTAGCCCATTTTTATGCTCATATGTGGGATATAGGATAAAAGTATTTTCCATTACATTTATTAGTATTTCATTTAATTATGATTAACATTAGGGATAATTAGTGTGTTATGTATTTATTTTTGAAATAATGGCTCATGTGTGAACAAGTTGTTATAGGAATGGGTCCACAAGCTACAAGGTTGAAGACAATTTGAATTAGTGGTGCAAAGCATTTGTAGATCCATGTGTTGTAGATTCAACATCCCATAGAGGAGGGAATCAACCACCACCAATCATGTAGCCACTTTGGGAAGAAAACAAAACATATATTTCATGGTTTTAATTATTAGAAGACAAATTTCTATGTGCCCACATGTGCATATCCATTTTTATTTAGATTTAAATCTCTCCCATGTATATATCGTGGATCTAGGGATCCCAACACCATTAATAACTATTTTGAACATATTTTGAGCAAGTTATTGTAACCCACATGACTTAATTCAAATTTGGCAATTAACGGCTTTCCAAATGTGTTGGGAGTTAGCATAACTATTTATGAGTTGTTGTAACCACTTGAGAATATTTTATCCTCAAGTGGATCTATATTTAGATATTTATTTTAATCATATGATAATAGTCACAAGTGGATCTATATTTAGATATTTGTTGTAACCACTTGAGAATATCATATCCTCAAGTGAATTCTATATTTAGATATTTGTTTAAAGAAATCTCATGTATAAAAGAGAGTGTCATCTCCATTCCAAGGGGATGACTCTTAGAGTGCAAGTCCAAATTATGATGACATAGAATACATTTCTCAAGATCTCACTCCAATATGAATTGTAGTTTCCATAGTTTCTTGATGGTGTGTGATTTGGTTTGAGTTATGTTGTTGTAGTTTCAATTCGGTGCCCTATTCTGGGAGGCAGAGCTCACTCCATTAGAGCAAAGCATTGTACATTTTGTTAATGTTTCCTTTTCTGAGTGTCTTTATTTATTTATGTATCTCGATTTCCTTTATAGTTAATTCCTTTTTATTAATTCATGGTTTATGCAAGTGTGTTTTAATTTTTTACAATGGTATTTTCAATTTTTAGATTAGTTTTTATCAAAGTTTCCAACAACGATAGTTGTGATCTATAGAAAAATGGATTACCTAGAACTCATGCAAGGAGATTTCCTGGTGAAAACAGGGTTCTCATCAACATGATCAAGTGTTCAAGTACATGGATCATTTCCACGAGTGTTTGGGCTTTGGATTTATGTAGTATGGTGATGCAATTTCCTTTCTAGATAGAAGCATATTAGACAAACTAATGCAAGTTAAGAATTTGTATCCTATACAGTGAACAACATCTCATAAGTACATTGGAAACTCTGGTTGATATATTTAAATGCACAAGTATTCTTGGTTCAATAGAAAACATATAGAAACACTCACATATATTATGGCATGCTCAGTTCCAACTACATATCATTTTCCCAAATTCATTTTAGAGGATATTATGGCATGCTCAATGGGGTTATAAAGCATGGCACCCATGGAAATGGGTTCGGAAAAATGATATGTAGTTGGAAAAATTTCCTAAGTGAGGCCACATTCCCAATTAGGAATGCAACCGCAAGCATATTAAAACCTTCTAAGAGTGGCTTGATGAAGCTTGTAAGGGGTTTGTTTAGATATTTGTGGTTCAAAAATGTCCCAATTTTGATCAATTTTCCTATTAAGCTTAGAAGTTTGGGTGATAGAAAACCTTCTAAGAGTGGCTTGATGAAGCTTGTAAGGGGTTTGTTCATATATCCGTGGTTCAAAAATGTCCCAATTTTGATCAATTTTCCTATTAGGCTTAGAAGTTTGGGTGATAGGCTTGGTAGAGAAGATGAATTTCCTTTTTAGTGCCATGAAATAATAGATGAAGGATTTTTATGAAACTAAAAAAAATGAAATACTTTGAGGAAATAAGTGTACTCATGAGAATATTCAAATTCAAAATGACCAATTGCTTTGAAATTGTGATGGTTTTTCCATTGAATAATGATCAATATGAACTTTAGAACAACGCCACCACTCGGGTTTGATCTCTCAAATAATAACGTCCTTCATAATACGACCACCGTTTTTCATTGGTTGCTCACATTCGTTTGTGTCCATGTCGACTGAACACTTTTCACCCTTTGATTGGTGTCAAATTGAAGTCGATCTTGGAGCATTAAATTGTCACCAACCTGTAATGAATTACTCGAAACCACTTCAATTTTAGATTGGTGATTTACGGAGGCATCCATTTTGGTATTGTGAACTACTCTTTATCCTCAAAAATTGATATATGCATGCAATGCGTCTTTGGTGGTTTTTAGAATTGTCGAGGTCCAACACTTCATTAAATATATATACTTTGAACGCTTGCAATCAATGATAACCATTGATCATGATCTCCTATTCACCATTAGATATTGGGTCACATTGACTTGGAAAACATGTGCATTTAACGCATCAATGCATGATTTGATGCTTCTTCTTTGACCTATTTTCATTGCCACCTATATAGTTTCTTAACAAATTATTTCATCCTAAATTTTAGTGCTTGATCGCTTACTTTCACACTTTTGGCATGGATTTAAATAAGTATTAAAAAATGACTACATCATAGCCTATTGTGATATATATGTAGATATATATACCACTAGTACAAAAAGGGGTGTGAAGAGGACTCATCTTAAATTTTCCTACATTTCATGGTGGTCGATGATAGTTGTCGCATAATGCAGGTCCATGGTCATGGAACTCCTATGGCATGCTCTTGTAGGTTTAGGGGCACATCAAGTTATCATGTTGGGGAAAGTCTTTGGGTCAATCCCTTCAACTTATATTGGGGATATCTTAGTGTCCAACCACATGGGGTAACCCTTTAAGGATAATCCTCCTCATCACTTATTAGTCAATGATAGTCATCGCATAATGTAGATCCATGGTCATGGAAATCCTATGACATGCACTTGTAGGTTTATGGGCACATAAAGTTATCATGTTGGGGAAAATCTTTGGGTCAATCCCTTCAACTTATATTGGGGATATCTTAGTGTCCAACCACATGGGGTAACCCTTGTAGGATAATCCTCCTCATCACTTATTAGGTAGCATCTATTTTTGGGACAACTTAGTTGGTCATATTGCTCCTATATTTGCATCACTATAAGATTTTATTAGACATTACATTCCAAAAAAAGTCTTATATACCTCTAAAAAATTTAAAATTACATACTATTAAAAATCCTAAAAATTAAAAGATATTGAAAAATATTTTAAAAATACTTACCCAAGGGGCCACACTACTCATTGTGTCATAATGGGAGGTCCGGGTCCTGTCTAAATTATATCTTGGCATAGGGATAGTCTTGGTCCTTGGATATAGACCATTTTCTTAGACCATTAATTGAAAAAATATATTGTAAAAGGGTCTCGCACTAGACCCCCACAAAATATGCATCAGTTCGGTCCACTTTACCATCTTTGGATCGAGGACCGATAGGTCGAAATGATACATGTCATCGTAGTTTTAACATCTCCACTATATGTTAATGTTTATGCCATTATTATAGTTCTTTTCATTTCAATAGATAACAACAACATAAAGACAAGATCACTGAGAAATACAAAATCACAAGAGACACAACATTTATCCTGGGAAACCCTCTAGGGGAAGAAAACCCAACAAAACTTCCTTATTATAGATAGCCAATACAATACAAAGAGATAAATCAAGCTAATACAGAAGATACTCTTCAAAAGATGCGCCACTCTCTCTCCTTCTTCTCCAACTGCAGTTCTGATACTTGTCTCTCAATGAGCAAGTGAGTTGTGTGTCTAAGTGAGGTGTTGGCCTCTATATTTATACAAGACTGGTACGTGTGAAGTGTCTCTTCACTGGCAGGGCCGACTTCTCAAACTGGGTGGTTATAACCACCTTTAATATATTATGGGGCCTCTTTAATATCTGTTGGGGCCGACTTCTTATTCTGCCTATTATAATTATCATTTGACCAATCCGCAAAAGGGGATTTGGTCCTATTACAATAGCCAACATGATCAATCCACAATGGGGATTGATCAAATGAATAATATATCAGATAATAATAAGAATACACTTTACGGTTACATTATTTCAACACTCCCCCTTAACAAGAAGGGTATTCTTCAACAACATCAGGCAAGAGAGAGGTCTGCATCATCAACGTCATCAGGAGGGAAACATCATTAATATCATCTTGGAGCACTGACTGGCATATCTATAAATCATCGGAAGTTTTCTTCATTGGCAGGCATCGTCATTCTTAAAGGAATGCAATCATCATATGCATCAATATGGATTAGTATAAAACTAATACATCATCATCATCACAACATGAGGCTGGATCATCATCATCATACTAGAATGGCTTTACATCACAACTATCAAGCCGAAAGCACAGTTCTAGTCTCGTCTCATAGTCTTTCTTTACGTCACAGCAATAAAGCTGAAAGCAAGATAATCGTCCTGCTTTACGTCACAACCATAAGGTCGGAAGCAGGATGATAGACTAGATTTACGTCACATCTATCCAGTTGGAAGAGCAGTGCTAGCCTCATCTTATCATCTTTCTTTACATCACAACCATAAGGTCGGAAGAAAGGTATACATCCTTCTTTACGTCTTAACCATCAGGTCAGAAGAAGGATACTAGACTGGCTTTATGTCACAACTATCTAGCTGGAAGCTCAGTACTAGTCTCATCACATCTTCTTGCTTTACATCACAACCATAAGGTCAGAAGCAAGGAACACGTCCTGCTTTACGTCACGACCATCAGGTCGGAAGCAGGGTACTAGACTTGCTTTACGTCGCAGCTGTACAACCGAAGCATAGTACTAGTCATATCACATCATCTTTCTTTACGTCACAACCATAGGGTCAGAAGCAAGGTATACGTCCTGCTTTACGTCACGACCATAAGGTCGAAAGCAGGGTACTAGACTTGCTTTACGTCGCAGTTGTACAACCGAAGCATAGTACTAGTCATATCACATCATCCTGCTTTACGTCACAACCATAAGGTCGGAAGCAGGGAATATCTCATCACAACAACTACTCCCCCTTTCGAGGAAGGTCCTTTTGGACTATTCCAAGCTTATCTCGGAAGTACTCAAACTTTACATGAGATAGGGGCTTGGTCAACACATCAACAACCTGTTCATCCGTGCTAATGTATTGGAGCTTTATGGCTCCTCTCTGCACCATGTCATGGATTTAATGATATCGAATCTCTATGTGCTTTGACTTATCATGAAATACAAGATTCTTTGTCATCTTTATACAACTTTGGTTGTCACATAGGATCAAGGTTGCTTCCATCTCTAGTTCAAATAGATTGGTCAACAAATTTCGAAGCCATATAGCTTCGTAGCTAGCAGAACACGCAACAATGTATTATGCTTCCGTTGTGATGAGAGGAATGATGGATTGTTTCCTACTTTGCAACAAGATCATGGCTGATCCCAAACTGAAACAACATCCAGAAGTGATTTTCCTGTCAGCAACGCTTCCTGCCCAATCTAAATCAGTGTATCCACTGAATGTGAAATCATGATCTCCATCATAACTGAGACCACAATCTAATGTACCCTTAAGGTACCTCATCATATGTTTTGTAGCCACAAGGTGAACATGTCTGGGATCTACTAGAAACTAACTCAAGGTGTTCATGGAAAAACAAATGTCTGGTCTGGTGTTTGTCAGTTACATCTTTGATCCAATAATCTATCTGTACAAGGTGGCATCAATCAATTCTGACGAAGTGTCGACCAACAACTTCAGTTTCGCTTCCATGGGTGTATTCATGGGCTTGCATTCCAACATGTCGAATCTCTTTAGGATTTCGACTGCATACTTCCCTTGGTTAAGGAAGATTCTCTCTGGACTCTGCCATACCTCAAGACCTAAGAAATAATGCATTAGGACAAGGTCTTTCATTTCAAATTCTGAGGCAAGTCTCTTCTTACATTTGATGATGAGATTTTCTTCTCTAGTTAAGAATAAGTCATCCACATGTAGCAATAATATCATTGTCTCATCGTTCATAACCTTGAAGTAGAGGTTAGAATCTGCTTTACTCTTGGTAAAGCCTAAGCTCATCAAGAAACTGTCTATACGGCCATACCAAGCTCTAGGAGCTTGCTTCAATCCATATAAGGCTTTCTTCAATTTACAGACAAGCGACTTCCTATCTTCAACTTCAAATCCTTGAGGTTGCTCTACATACACTTCCCCTTCGATGACACCATTTAGAAAAGTTGTCTTTGCATCCATCTGGTGTAACTTCCACTTCATCTTAGATGTAAGGGCTATGATGGTTCTGATCAAAGTGTATTTGGCTACAAGAGTGAATGTCTCTTCATAGTCAATGCCTTATTTCTGAGAAAATCCCTAAGCAACGAATCTTGCTTTATATTTTTCAATACTTTCGTCATCAACATGTTTTATTTTGAAGAGCCATTTGGAGGACACCACATCTTTACTCTTCGGTCTGGGAAATATTTCCCATACATCATTCTTGATTATGGATTGGTATTCCTCTGACATGGCATCTACCCATTCTTTTATTTGAAAGGCTTCTTCAAAGCTGGTAGGCTCCTTCTCTAGGAGGTCACACATCAAAGCTGTATAATTGGAAAATGGCTTTGGTCTTTTGACCTGTCTCGTGGTTCCTTGGGGAACACCATACTTCTCCCCATCTTGAATAAGATTTCTTGCCCAAAATGGATTTCTTTTATGGAGGATTGTCATCTGAGGTGGTTCTTGAAATTCCACTATATCATGATCTTCTGGAATTTCCTCATCAGGGGAAATTGCTTCTTCCCTCACTGGTTCTGCGGTTCTAGGAACCTCCCTCTCTACAGTTCTAGGGATTATGGGTTCTTCTTCATATACTTCTTCAAGCTGGCATATTCTTGATTTCTTGAGCATTACATCTTCATCAAAGGTCACATCCCTGCTGATCTCAATTTGGTGATGACCTGGTATATAAATTCTGAAGGCCTTGGAGACCTCATAGTATCCCACAAATATTCCCTTCTTTCCTGAAGGTTCCAACATGTTTCTCTTCTCTTTTGTTATAGGAATAAATACTGGGCAGCCAAATATTTCGAGATGGCTTACCTCTGGCTTCTTTCTGGTGAACATCTCTTCCAAGGTCTTGAACCCAAGTGCACTATGGGATAATCGTTTTTTCACTTAAACATCCGTCATTGATGCTTCTGCCAATAAGCACATAGGAAGATCTTGATCATGGATCATAGTCTTCACAACTTCCATTATCGTTATGTTCTTTCATTCAGCTACACCGTTTTTTTGGGGATTGTAGGGAGTAGTGAGTTCCCTCTTGATCGCAACATCTCTGCGAAAGTTCACGAACTCTTTTGAGGTGTATTCTCCTCCATTATCTGACTTAAGTATCTTAATCTTTCTTTCAAAAAGATTCTCTATCAAGGATTTTAATTCCTTAAACTTGCTGAACACTTCATCTTTAGATTTCAAGAGATACACCCAGGTCTTACGAGAATAATCATCAATGAATGATACATAGTATACATACTTGCTAATGGAGGCTGATGGCATTGGGCCACACTCATCTGAATGAATGAGTTCTAGGACTCCTTCTGCTTTTTTGTCTCTCTTTGGAAAAGGGTTCTTGATTTTCTTCCCTTGTGCACATCCATTACATACGCCTTCATGGTCGACCTTAAGTTCTGGTAAACCTGTGACCGCTTTGTATGGTAGTGCCTTGTAGTTGATGTGAGATAATCTTCTATGCCAAAGTTCACATGAGTTTTCAATGGTGTGGGCCATGGCAGGTTCTGAGTGACCCTTTAGTCTATACAATCCATTTTCTTCACTTCCAATGATGATTACTTCATTTATGGTTTCTCCTTTAGCCCACATAAGAACTTCTCCATCTATAAAGGAAACTCTATAGCCTTTCTTTTCTAAATCTAAAATGGAGAGTAGGTTATTTTTCAAACTCGATACATATAGTACATCCTTCATTTTTAATGAATTCCCTGAATTCAGTTTGTAGTTTGATTCTCCCACTCCCTTGATGGGATATTGGTAGTTATCTCCAAGTGTCACTTTTTGAGAAAACTTCTTTTCTGAAACACAAGAGAGAATGTTTTTCTGATTTGTCATGTGCTTGGAGGCACCACTATCAATGAGCCACGTGTCCTCTCCATGTGTTACCGATCCTGAGAGGTTCGAGATTAAGACATAGTCTTTGATCTGTTCTCTTATCATCTTTGCAGGTGGCTCTTCATCTTCGACTGCATGGGCATGGTGACTCTTATGTTTCCTCTTGTATTCTTCTCGTCTGGTTGGACAAAATTTCGCAATGTGTCCCATCTTGTCACAATGATATCATTGTACAGATGAGTAGTCTCTTTCCCTTCGTTGTCCTCTCTTATGAAATCTCCTTGGATGAGATTCTTTATTATTGAATCTATTTGGCGGTTGAGGCTCTTTATGAATCTCCTTATGGAAGTAGGGTTTCTTCCTTCCTCTTTTGGTGTGAGTAGCTAGGGCTTGATCATCATCTCTTGCTAGTAGCGCTACATGGTTAGCTACTCTTGTTTCTTCTTGGATGCATTCTTCCCATAGACTATCAAACTTTAGTTTCTCCGTTCTGGCACATATCGTTTGGATTAATGCATCCCAAGGTCTTGTGAGACCATTTAGGGTCGTCATTATGAGCTCGTCTTCGTCTATGGTGTCTCCAATCACTTCTAACTATTTTTTGAATTCTGAAATTCTAGAGAAATATTCTTGGATCGTTTCTCCTTTCTGCATCCTCATATTCTTTAGTTGAGTTATTAGATTCATCTTTCGATTTATGTTTTTTCCTTCATACAGTCTGCTTAGGGAATCAAACATTTATTTCAGAGTGTTCTTTGATGACACATAAGGAATCAGGTGGTCTTTGATTGAATTTGCAATGATTCTTTGGGCCCTGATTGTGTCCTTTTGATGCTTTGCTTTCTCTGCGGCATCTTCGGGTTCCGACACTTCTTCTTTGATGAATCTTGCTAGGTCATTCTCTACAAGGATCAGGTCAATCCTATACTTCCAGGCACAAAAATTTTCCACGCCTTCCAGTTTTTCAGAAATCTTTGTGCTTCTAGACATCTTTTAGCTGGAGCTAGGAAAATGACCAAAAAATTAAAGTGCTCAAAATCAAATTTTGAACTTACCAGAAGATGCGCTTGGCTAAGGTGAGTAGCCTGGTGTGCTTGGATCTGAGAAAATCCAAATCTTACCCTTCCAAACTTGATCTGTGGATTTTTGGACTAGTGCTTCTGGTTTTCTGGTACCTCTAGTACTTTGGTACTTCTGGTACTTCTGGTTCACTGGTTTTCTGGTACTTCTGGTACTTTTGTGAAACTAGGGTTTCACTTTCCGGGAGATCCACCCACTGAAAAGGTGCGTTGAAGATTCCAAAGTAATCCTTGAGGGAGGGCACACTTTTCTAGATGGTTTTGGGGCTGAAAATCTTCACCATCAAAAAGCCCTAATTTGCATGTATGTCAACAATGATGTTTTTCTCTTGTGAAAGACGCTCTCTTCAGCTTGGCTCTGATACCATGTTAATGTTTATGCCATTATTATAGTTCTTTGAATTTCAATAGATAACAACAACATAAAGACAAGATCACTGAGAAATACACAATCACAAGAGACACAACATTTATCCTGGGAAACCCTCTAGGGGAAGAAAACCCAGCAAAACTTCCTTATTATAGATAGCCAATACAATGCCAAGAGATAACTCAAGCTAATACAGAAGATCCTCTCCAAAAGATGCGCCACTCCCTCTCCTTCTTCTCCAACTGTAGTTCCAAAACTTGTCTCTCAATGAGCAAGTGAGTTGTGTGTCTAAGTGAGGTGTTGGCCTCTTTATTTATACAAGACTGGTACGTGTGAAGTGTCTCTTCACTGGCATGGCTGACTTCTCAAACTGGGTGGTTATAACCACCTTTAATATATTATGGGGCCTCTTTAATATTTGCTGGGGCCGACTTCTTATTCTGCCTATTATAATTATCATTTGACCAATCCGCAAAAGGGAATTTGGTCCTATTACAATAGCCGACATGATCAATCCACAATGGGGATTGATCCAATGAATAATATATCAAATAATAATAAGAATACACTTTGCAGTTACATTATTTCAACACTATAATCCCTAGTTTAATTAATGCTTATGTAGATATAATGTGTGGCTACGACCAAAGCGATGTAATATGTGAATTGTATTTCCTTTTTTTATTAATAAAAATGTGATGTTGGTTGCTAAAGGGACATGGAAAATAGATGGGAGCTGAATTAATCCACAAGAGTGGGGAGTGTCTAGGATAATGGCTAGGAGGGGTCCAAGGGGGAAATTATCCATGTATATTGATTTAACCCATTTTTTCCTAAATTTTCTATTTGCATATGAACCTTCCCATTTCTGATTGAGAGTTCCCAAAACCAATCATTGAATACATGTAAGAGGGTGGGTGTGAGTTGTCACATCCCAAAGTTACTGGGAACATGGGGGTTGAGTACAATAATCTTGGGGAAGAGTGTGAGTCAAGAAAGGAAATCCAAAGAGAGGAAATTCGTATGGATTGGGACAACATATTTTTACAGTCAATTTTTTGGCATGAGAGTAAGAAAAGAGAAAGAAAAACAGAACTTGAAGTTGCTACAACCATGGAGGGAAAATTCTAGAGCAAGATGGAGCGTAATTGGAGAGAATTGGAGCTGGGATTGTCAGGCCTGAAGACTGAACTCCTGTAGGATTTGCAATGAAACAACAAGTGGTTGTTGTTGGTTTTGCTAGCAACAATTTCCCTTGAGTTCCTAGTTGAGAGATTTCTAGCTGCATGTGCTAGAGAGACCCTGATAAAAAATGGGATGCTCGAGGGAATATCAATGAAGTGATACATTCCTTGGGTTGGAAAGGTTAAGAGGAAGAGATATGGTGGAAAATTGGGATATTTTTAGGAGAATATCAGTTGGGTTGAGATTTTTATGATCTGTGAGTGGAATTTGAGAGACCACCCTCTTTTGTGGATTGTTAGCCTCAGCTCTGTTGGCGTTACTTCACACACACCTATGATTTCTTTTTCCTAAGGTTTTTATTTGTTTATTAGTCATTATCCAGTCTCCTATATTTTAGGAGAGAATATTCCACTTGGAGAATATTCTCTTTCATTTCACACTTCAGTTTGACTAGTTGAGTTGAGTTTAGATGTTGCATTGGGATCATCACCATGCAACATTGGGATCATCACCATGCTAATTCGACCTTACCTTGGTATCATCACCAAAGTGGTGCATTAGCCTTGATTCCTTAAG
>ML785109.1:883719-914372 GCA_009831015.1 Picea engelmannii | reverse complement strand
GATGGTTCTTGTTCTTGTTCTTCTTCCTCTTCACAATCTATGTAGAATAATTTCTTCTCACCACACTTATGTCCCTTACTGTACTTGCTGTCACAATTAAAGAATAAACCTTTTTCTTTTCTTTCCTCCAATTTTTGAGGTGTAAACCTTGTAGGTTGAAGTGTTTTAGAAGAAGTAGCATTGTTCTCTCTATAGATGTTAGGATTGGTCCTTCTAGTAGCCATAGCCATATTTTTACTTTCAACATTTCTTGCCACCTTAAATGCATTCTCCAATGATTTGGGTTCCCAAAGGAGAACCTCATATTGAATGTTATCCTTTAAAGTTCCTATGAATACATCAATCAAGTGCTCATATGGAATATCAGTTACCTTTATATTCAATCTTTGGAAGTTCTCAATGTGCTCGATAACTGAACCCTTTTGCTTGAGATTTATCATTTGGCTAAAGAAGGTATTGCTCCTTGTATCCTCATAGTGTGCTATCATTTCTTCCGTGAAAATTGTCCAAGTGAAGAGTGATTTGTGAGAACAAAGCCATCGATACCATACAAATTGATTAGGTTCTAAATATAAGGAATCAATTCATACCTTTTGTGTATGTGGCACATTATGGAGATCAAAGAATTGCTCCATCTGAAGTATCCATGTGATTGGGTCCTTGCCATCAAACTTCCTCATATAAATCTTAGGAACGTGGTTGGTCTTCAAACCAAAGTTGGAGTTTATCCATTCTTGATTCACCTTTCTTGTGTCCTCATCATGAATTTCATGGGATGGATTTTCACTTTCAGGTGTCTTCTCTGTTACAAAATTTTTCAATACTTCCATGATCTCCCCTTTTAAACCATCCATCTTAGTATCCAACTGAGCTTCCATTGAATCCATCTTCTTTTGTAGTTCATTTATGCCCATATGCATTTATTCACCTTCATCAAGAGTCCAAGTAGGATTTTCTGGAGGCTTATTTGGTGTAGAAGTTCCCTTTTTTGGTGGCATGCTGGCCAAGTATCACTTTTGAACCTTGATTTTGAGGTGGTTTTGCTAGACAATATTTCTTCTGTTGTATCTCCCAAGTTTTAGCCCTTTTGGGTATCAAACTTTATTTTATGTAGTTCTATGATATTTCTTCTCTGCAA
The DNA here is from genome assembly GCA_009831015.1 of Picea engelmannii. Lineage (NCBI taxonomy): Eukaryota > Viridiplantae > Streptophyta > Pinopsida > Pinales > Pinaceae > Picea > Picea engelmannii. The sequence continues at coordinate 913,234 of ML785109.1, read as the reverse complement.
TGCCACAGGTCTGATCAAAATTGGATGTGCCAAGTGGAATTTATGGTAACTTCCCCACAACTTGCCGATTATTTTCATTTCCAGGAGATCTCACTTATATAGCATGCCCTGCACAAAATAATTAATATGAAATTATGAAAATCATACCAAAAATACTACAGACTGTCCAAGATCCAATGAAACCAGTCCCACTCAATTTGGTACTCTAGGAAGAAGTTATGTTTGTTTTACCTGGAACACCTTCTTGAGACTAGTCAATAGGACTAGTCATATACCCTATCTTACACAGGGTGTATCTACAAATTTAAGATGACCTAGAAGCTGAAATTTTTACCACAGATACCGTACTAATTTCTGTAAATATCCTCCAGATTTCGGGGTTTGAAACATTACAGAAATTTTTTTATAGCGAAAATTACGCAATGACTCAATTCAGGATGATTCCAGAACCATATCTTGTATAGGTTGTATCTCCAAAAGTATAGGGCCTCAAGAGCTAAATTTTGAACCCAGCATACCTTTATCTGTCTACTAAATATCCTCCAAGTCATTACTTTTGAAACATTGTATAAAAAACGTTATAGCACAAATTCCAAGGTATCTCAAATGTAGCAGCAAAACCCCAAGACCTTGAGCTCTGATACCATATGTTAAGAATCAAATATCAATATAGCATAGAAAACCCTCAGAAAAAGTACTCAACGCCTGGAAAAAAAGATAATTTCAGATAATCAGCCTCTTTGAGGGGGAAGCCTCCTTTTACCACACTTAAATGTTCAAGTACAATATGATTCAAAATGAAAATGTCTCCTTGGTATATATAGGAGACTAGGAGGTATAATTACAACTAATGGCCTAAAGCCGACATAAATAAAATAAAATTACTAATATAATATGCCCCAGTTAAAGGGTAATGAGCCAATATTAGGGCTTAACACTTATATAGGGACTACCCTCATAAAGGAGAAATAATGAGGACTATCCACAAAATTCAGGAGGCTGAAAGAGTGGAAGACATGGGAGGAAGCATGTCAAGGATTTATGCAGCCTTGGACAACAAGCAGGAAGAATATAAATCCCCCATGATTGAAGTGGAAGGTAAGATTGATAACCAACCCATAGAAATTTTGATTGATTCTATAGCTAGCAATAGTTACATAAATGTTAATATTGTTGAAAGGTTTCACTTGCAAATAATTAAGCATAAGAAATATTGGTTAGTACAATTAGCCATGGGGGATAAGAGAAAGATCAATGAGTTGGTTAAACATTGTCAAATAGACATAAATGGACTCAACGCGAAGGTAGATGTAAACATTGTACCATTGGGTTCATACGACTATCTAATTGGCATGGATTGGTTGGAGAAACATCAGGTTGTTCTAGACTATTACAACAAGACAATCACAGGTCTTGATGAGGAAGGGAAGAAAGGCAAGGTTCAAGGCATTCCAAGAGTTGTAGTTGTTAGAGAGATTTCAACCATGCAGTTGAAGAAGAGTTTCAGGAAAGTATGTCAAATGTTTTTAGCCGATATGGAGGAGGAATCCAAAGATAAAGTGGAAAGCATTGAAGACCATCCGGTCTTGAGGGATTTTGAAGATGTTTTTAGAGAAATTCCAGGATTACCACCAAAGAGAGACATTGATTTCTCTATTGATTTAGTACCAAGATTTTCCCCAGTGTCTAAGACATCATACAGAATGGGTACATGAGATTTAAAATAGTTATAGATGTAGCTTGAAGATTTGTTAAAAAAGGGGTATATACGCCCAAGTGTGTCACCTTGGGGAGCCTCGGTTCTTTTTGTGAAGAATAAGGATGGAACTATAAGGTTGTGTATTGATTTCAGGCAACTTAATAAGGTTACCATAAAGAATAAGTACCCTTTTCCCAGAATTGATGATTTTTTTGATCAACTAAAAGGTGCAAGAATGTTTTAAAAGATTGACTTGAGATTAAGCTATTATCAAGTAAGGATAAAGGAAGAAGACATCAACAAGACAACATGGGCATTATGAATTCATAGTAGTTCCATTTGGGCTATCAAATGCCCCAACAATTTTTATGTGTCTGATGAATGGAGTGTCCAGGGAATATCTGGACAAGTTTGTGATTGTGTTATTAGATTTTATACTCGTCTATTCTAAATCAGAAGAGGAACATGAGAAAAAATTAATAATGGTGTTGCAAGTTTTAATAGCGCATAGATTATATGTTGAGCTAAGTAAATGCATCATTTACCAAAAGAAGATTCACTACTTGGGGCATATAATATCAACAACAAGGATAGAATTTGATCCTGAGAAGATAGAGGACATTAGAGGATGGCCAGTGCCAAAGAATGTGACATAGGTCATATCATTCATGCATATTTCCGGTTATTACCGGAGATTCATAAAAGGGTTCTCAAAGATTGCAAGTCTAATCACTTCTTTACAAAAGAAGGGAGTGAAGTTCGAATGGAATTCCAAGTGTGAAGAGAGTTTTCAACAATTGAAGGGAATATTGACAAGTGCGCCAATATTGAAGATTGCAGATCCAAACAAATATTTCTTTGTGTGCAATGATGCATGCAAGGAAGGAATCGGTGGAGTTCTTAGTCAAAGGGATCATGTGGTATTCTTTGAGTCCATAAAATTAAAAGAGCATGAGAGGAATTTCGCTACACATGAATTGGAGTTAGCAATGATTGTACATGCATTAAAAATGTGGAGGCATTACCTTATGGGTGAGAAATTCAAGATAAGGATAAACCACTGTGGTCTGAAGCATTTGTTTGGACATCCAACACTAAATGTTAGGAAAACTAGATGGCTATAATTTCTAAGTGAATATGACTTGGAAATTAATCACATAATGGGCAAGGAAAATCAAGTGGTCGATGCACTCAACATGAAAGTTCATGAAGTGAATATTGCAATCATTATCATGTACATGACATATATGAAATAAAAAATTGTTACAATAGAAAATTTAGATCAAAATTATTTAAAAATAAAAGAGACATTACAAGAAGGTAATTTTCAGCAGAAATTTAATTATTTTGAGCTGAAAGAAGATGACATTATCATTACAAAGCTAAGGTGTATGTCCCAAATTCCAGGGAAATGAAAAATGCAATGCTGAAGGAGATGCACAATATGTCATATGCAAGGAACCCAAGATATCATAAAACAATTGCAGCAGTAAGAAGCCAATATTTTTGGCCAAGAATGAAGAAAGAAGTGGCTAATTACATAGCCAGATGTCTAGAATGCCAAAAGGTAAAGACATAACATAGACACCTAGCAGGTTTTCTACAACCATTTCTCATTCCAGAATGGAAGTGGGAAGTAGTTATAGTTGATTTTATTACTAAGCTACTCAGAATAGTGAAGCAACATGATTCCATCATGGTGGTGGTGGATAAGTTGACTAAAGAAACACACTTTGTTCCAGTGAAAACTATACACAAGGCAACAAATATTGCAAAATATTATATGATAGAAGTTGCTAGGCTACATGGAGTGCCTAAGGCAATAATTTCAGACAAATATCCAAAGTTTACTTCCAATTTTTGGAAGGGTCTGTTCAAGGGCTTTGGGACAAATCTAAATCCTAGTACAACATATCATCTAGAGTTAGATGGGAAAATAGAAAGGACTAACATAATAATTGAGGACATGCTTAGAATGTATGTGATAGATCAACCATCAAAGTGGGAATATTATATTCATTTAGTTGAATTTTCCTACAACAATGGGTATTATGTCTCATTGAAAATGAGTCAATTTGAGACATTGTATGGCAGAAAATGTAACACACCAATGAGTTGGGATAATCCAACAGACAGAGCAGTGGTTGGGCCAAAATTGTTAAAAGAAATGGAAGATCAGATGGAAAAGATAAATCAAAATTTGAAGGATTCCCAGGATAGGAAGAAAATTCATGTAGACATCAATACAGTTTTTAGATATTTCAAAGTGGGAGAACATGTGTTTTTGAAAGTGAAATCAAAGAGACGTTTGCTAAGATTAGGAAGTTGCCCGAAATCGGCAGCAAGATATTGTGGGCCTTTTGAAATATTAGAAAAGATAGGGCCAGTTGCATACATACATGAGAGTGCATAATTTATTTCATGTATCATTTTTAAAGTAATATTTTTCTGATCCTAACCATAGAATTGATTGGAATGTGATCCAGGTGAGCACGAAGGGGATTTTCGGGTGGAACCAGTGCACATCCTGGACGAGAAATTCAAAGTGCTCAAGAATAAATCCATAGGGATGGTAAAGGTTCAATGGACCTTCTATGGTCCTAAATATGCTATATGGGAGCATGAGGAAAACATACGAGAATAATACCTATAAATTTTTTACAATTTTGAAGAAACATAATGCAAGACTCCATTTTGAGCAGCTAAAATTATGAAGCCACATCTCATAGTCTTGGCCAACTGCGTTGAGGAAATTGATAAAAGAATGGCTCATTCCTTGGGTTATCCTTGATAAACATATGGTACATCCCTTGGGTTAACTCTGATAAAATAATGATGCATTCCTTGAGTCGACGAGTTGAGAGGAACATGAGATTTTGGTTGGATCTGGTGCTAGAATTGTTAAATTGCAGAATTTTTTTTCTATGTATTGTGATGTAAATTTGCATATATGTATATCGACAGATATTTTTGCATAGAGGATGACGCAAAATTGTAGGGAGGGGGAATGTAACATCCCCACTATAATCCCTAGTTTAATTAATGCTTATGTATATATAATGTGTGGCTACAGCCAAAGTGATGTAATATGTGAATTATATTTCCTTGTTTTATTAATAAAAATGTGATGCCAACTGCTAAAGGGACATGGACAAGATATGGGGGTTGAATTAATCCACAAGAGTGGGGATTGTCTAGGATAATGGCCAAGAGGGGTCCAAGGGGGAAATTACCCATGTATATTGATTTAACCCATTTTCCCTAAATTTTCTAATTGCATATGAACCTTCCCATTTCTGATTGAGTATTACCAAATACAATCATGAAATACATGTAAGAGGGTGGGTGTGAGTGGTCACATCCAAAAGTTATTAGGCACATGGGGGTTGAGTAAAATCATCTTGGGGAAGAGTGTGGGTCAAGAAAGACAAGCCAAAGAGAGGAAATTTGTATGGATTGAGACAATAGATTTTTACTGTCAAGTTTTGGGCATGAGAGCAAGAAAAGAGAAAGAAAAACATAGATTGAAGTGGTTGCAACCATGGAGGGTGAATTCTAGAGAAATTTGGAGTGTAATTGGAGATAATTGGAGATGGAAAAGTGAAGAGCCAGGTTGGCAGGTCTAAAGAGTGAAATCCTATGGAAGTTGCACTGAAACAACAAGTGCTTGTTGGTGGTTTTGCTGATAGTTTTCCTAGTAGCAATTTCCCTTGAGTTTCCAGCTGAGATATTCCTGGCTTCCTGTGTCAGAGAGACCATGATAAATGAATGGGATTCCTGAGGGAATGATATCATTTAAGGGGTACATTCCTTGTGTTGGACATGTCAAGAGGAAGAGAGCCAGTGGAAAATCAGGATAGTTGTAGGAGAAAGTCGGGAGGTTGAGAGTTTTATGAGTTGTGAGTGGACTGTGAGAGACTACCCTCTTTTGTGGATTTCTAACCTCATCTCGGTGGTGAATGAATTTTGAGATTTGGAACAATCAGTATATGGTTAGGTGGAACGTTTGTCCCAAGCAACTGGTTGCACAACTATTGTGAAAAGATAAGTGTTTTATCTTGTTGTTGTATTAAATTATGTCTTTAATTGTTGTGCATGAACTCTGTGTAAATGATAATGGTTTATATGTTGTTGCAATGACTTGATTAGCTGCATTTCATGTTGATTATTAGCATGCTATATGTGCTTCTATTTTATGGTTGTAGACAATAGCTAAATCTGTTTTAATCTGTAGCTAAAAGCTACAGGAAATGGCTAACTGTAAAATAGTTAATTAGTTAGCAAAAATTTCATTTTTAAGAGTATTCTACACCGTAATGTCACTCAGATGGGTTGGGGACATTATAGTAGTCATGGGAGCCTCTTAAAGAAAAATAATCACAAAATTATCCCAAACCCAAACATGTGGTTATCACCACAATTGAAAGTAGTTAACTTAGATTTTGTTGTAGTCTAGTATTATAGTACACAAGTCAATGACCATTGGATCAAGACATAAAACCCTATAGTGCATTAGATCACATGAGTCCAAGCAAGTGCCAAAGGATATAGAATTGCGAGTGATGGTTAACATTATAGTTTTCAAGCTCAGGTTAATAATGTCATCAATAAGGACCTAGTTTCTTTTCTTATCCATCTTGAATTAACAATACATATCAATATAATTAGTAACATAATGGAAAACATCACTCCATCCTCCTTTTACAATTGTCAATAACCATCATCAAGACAATTTAGCAAGAAAGTAGATATATTCAACTTCAATGGGAAATATTTTTTCCTCGTTGTTGAAAACCTCATGATCAACATCCCATAATTCAATGGCTCCTCATGTTCACACATTTGAAGAATTTGAGGAGACAATAATTCCTCAAGGAATCTATGGTTTCTTGATTGTGTAAGTCTTCCCACTGTGCAACCTTATGCTTTCTCTCTTTCAATATAATAGGATTCATGTTCCCTACATTTACAATGAGCCAACTAGAGGTCAGATATGGGTTTAAAGTTATAATTTTCTTAGTTTTTTAGAAGTGACTGCAGGTCCATTTGGAAATAGATGCGGTCGACCATGATATTTTATTTGCACTATCGTGGTTAGGGACTTATGTCCATGAGTTTGCATAGAGATAGTATGATTGTGTATACTAGGTCCCAAATAGAGTTTGGGATCACCCTAAAAGACAAANAAAAAAAAAAAAAAAAAAAAAAAGTAAATGGATAAAAAAAACTAGCTAAGATTGTTGAATTACGTAGCATTGAAAATTTTGAATTTGAACTATGGAATTGGCCGAAATTTGTAGTTGAAATAATGGTTGAAATGGTTTTTACACTCCACAAGTTGAATTTCTAAAAAATATTGGTAAAAATGAAATGTTTTCACCCTATTTATTCACTTCTTAATACCCTTTAACCATTTTCAATGTTATTTCGATATTTTTCCATCGTTTAGGTTGAATTTAATTATCACATGGAAGGTTTGCTTGTCTTTTTGTAGATTGTAGATGATTTTCTTTGCGTTTTATGACATCAAAATTTTAGACTATGAGACATAATTTTATGAACTAGAAATTAGGAATAGGTTTCTTGCCTTTGCATTTTTCACTTTATGTTTGGCTTCAATATTTTTGGACTTAGGGTCAATCTTGCCAAAGTTGTGATAGTTATCCCATCTTTACCTTTATGTGTTGTAATCATGCTATAGTTCCTACCTTACATGGGTGTTGAAGTTAGTACCTCACTACCATTTGGTACCCATGTTGAGTTATTTGCATAGGCTTGGGAGCCCCGTTAGTCTTGCAATGACTTTGATAAGAATTAGCATGATTTTCTTCTCATCTTTTTATGGCCATTACTTATGGGATCCTTCTTTTGTGCATTGCATTTTCTTATCGGTGTTTGTGATTTTGAGCTTATGCACATGTAAAAGAATCATAAAAAGAGATGGATTTGAATTAAATACCTTGGGTATAGTCACATTTTACTTAACACTCTACCTAGAATATTATATATTACCATTACCACATTACGCCAATGGTACCATGGAGAACTAGTTTGTACTTCACACAGTTTTAAACGTTCTCTTTGTATGTATTGAGACATGGATCCACATTTCATTTTGTTCATGGCTATGATCTATTTGAGTTGACATAGATTCATAATTTATTTATCGTAATTATAAAAAAATTTCACAGATCCACAATTTAATTTGATTTGGAATCCATGCTTGTTTTACTTTTGAACATTGGTATGCCCACCTCAGGGAAGAGAGTATATGATACATTTTTGTGTGTTTGAAAGTGTTTTTTCAAATCTCAGCTACTCAGAAATTCACTCTTGTTCATGTGTTAGATCCTCTTGTAACCATTATATTTATTATAATGTGTTTTGGCCATTAACTAATCTTCTTACCTAACAAACTATGGGGCATATATTATAACATATTTGATCACCTTGTGTCTAGAGATTTGATTTCAACCTTTCATTATGCTTTTCTTGATTTACATAGACACTTATCGTGCTTATTTAACATGACCACATGTTTTATTCCATCAGCTAGTTGTTGACCACATGTTGTATTCCAACAAATTCAGTTGACCTCATGTTGTTTCTAAGCAACTAGCAGTCTCTTACAAATTACCTCAAAAAAACATAAAAAATGCTTTAGAGAGATAGAAAGGAAATGTGATTTGGCTAACCTCATGGTTTAGAGACCAAGAACCTTGATTAGAAAAAGTAATAATAAATTTATGTGCTATTTGTAAAGTAGTAAAACAATATGCACTAATGCATTGAAAAAATATCAATTAGGTATTATTCCTTATCACAATGTAAATCTTGAAAGATAACTTTTACATATGTTGTATTTATTGACCATAACTAGAGAATCCCATAAAAGTAAGAACTAAAGACACAAGATATGGGACTAATCATTTATTGCACATATTAGTATCGATAAAAGGCATAAATTGAAGTGTTGTAAGTATGAAAATTGTGCAATGCTTTTGTGTGGTCACATATATGTAAAAAGATAGGTGTGAGGCTAGACATCTTAATAAATTAGGAATAAAATAATTCAATTATGAGGTGAGGTGATGTTAAGATATAAATATAATTTTAGTTGTAAAAATATGGGAGAATTGTCATAGTAGTGGATTGATTTAGCAAAAATGCTTGTTAATAATCAATATGTGTAACAATATATTACACATATGATACATCTTAATATATTTATTGTTTTTAGAGTTTTATGGTTTTTTATAAATTTTATAAGTTTTTATATTTTGGGCCTTCTTATTGTCCTTACCCCTTCAATAATGTAAAGTGTTTATATTCTATATTTTGCTTATATTTTAATTTTTTTTTTTTTTTTTTTTTTTTNTTCTGAGGTTTGATACTTTCTTGAACCCATTATATTAAATTTAGGGAGCTACATAGGATTCAATTTTATGAAATATTTCACTTCAAAGTCCCCCTTCTTATGATTAAAGTGAACTCAAATCAAATTTTCGTGTAATTTATCCTTTTCACATGAATCTAATAATTTACATTGAAATTAATGTTCTTTGGTAACCTTTTTTTCATGGATCCACCTCGTCGAATAATATCGACTAGAAATATATTCAATTGTTTGTGTTGTGTACAATTTATGACAAGGGTAAACAAACTACACTAAATTTATGGTTGTGTATAAAGCACATATTATAAAGGGTTTTGGAATTAGAAACCCTAACTCCAATCTATGCTTACCATTCGCAAGATCACATTATTCATGAAAATAAATGGAAAAAGGAAGAAAGAAAACCATAACATGAACATGAGATTATAAAGAATGAAATGATATCTCCATACCAAATAGATGGGTCAAAGATACACTTGTTGAAGACTTGTGGGATCTAAATCCCCCACGTTTGGATGGATCCTTGACTTCCTTGGTGTATGTATGATCCCCTCCATAGTATGTGAGAAAGTGTTAAGCCCTAGAAAATGCCCCATCTTAAGTATAAAACCCCTTATTAAGCCCTAGATATTGAATTATTACATTTCTAGTGTTATATTAGTAGGTAGGCTAGAACTTTCATTGTACCCTTTCATTATAATTGCACCCTTTGTCTGGATCATCTTATCTCATCTTGTGCATTGAATATATTGTAAAAGGAGGTTTCTCGCTTGAAGTTGAATATTATTCATTGATTTTTTATAATTTTCAAGGTGTTGGTTCATAACATTTGGTTTCAGAGCATCGATCCTAGGGTTTTGCTTCTTCAAGCGAGTCATCTTGAAATTTTCGTTATAAATGTTTTTGGGATGCTTCAAACAAAAACAATTCGAGGTTAATCAGGAGACATATCACAGTATGTCTGGTAAAAATTTTAGTTTAGGTTTTAGTACACTTTCAAAGATATATCCTACGAAATTTAGGGTTTGTGACTAATCTTGAAATTAGTCTTAAATGAGTCATATTTGTTTTCAATATAAAAACATTTCTATGAAGTTTTAGACTCTAAAATTTTCAAAATCCTGAGAAGACATAGTGAATTACACATGGAAAAATTTTCAAATTTTTAATCATTATAATTTGTAAGATATATCTCGTGGAAGTTGCGGTTGTTTGTTAATCCTGAAATTAGTCTTAAATGAGACATTTTGGAATTTTTTCTATAACTTTTTATCAGTGAAGGTTCATATTATGAAATTTTTAGGAGTTTAAGAAGCCATATTAGTAGACTACACGTCGAAATTTTAGATTCATAAGGTTTCAAAGTTCATATATATATCAGGACAAATCTAGCTATCCAAACATACTCCAAATTAGGGTTTAAAAGGTACGTAACTTACAATTGGCATAAATTATGATTGGAATGTATATTTTTGGTGATTCAAAATTTGTGAAAAAAGAGGAAAAAGAGGAGAATTATTATTTTCTCACGCGGCTCCAAAGGTTCCTCCAAAATTCACATCACAAACTAAACCTCTAGAGAGCTCAATCATGACTCAAGAAGAAAGAGATTAATTTTTTCACCAAGTTGAAAAGGTGGAAAATAAGATGAATGAAAATAAGGAACATATGGAAAAGAATATAAATGAAATCGGGAACATATGGAAAATAGTATGGAAGAATTATAAAATTCCATGTCTGACATGTTCTTACATACCCTATATGAGAGACTCCCTTAAGGAGATAATAAGATGCAAGGAAATCATAAAAATGTAAAAGAAATAAAGATTGAGTCATAGGATCATGATTATTCATCTCTTCAAGATCCACATCATTGAGGATTCAATGTGGATTTTAGGAACTACTTCATTCTGAAGATCGATATGACGAATTTTGATGGTAAATATCCTATAACATGGATATTTGTTGGCATGCAGGGGAAATACCCAGGGTTAATCAGTCAAATAACAACAAAACCCTTAGATAATGACCTTTTCGGCATCACCTGCAGAGCAAGTGAAGTATCACCCAAGGAATCTAGAGGGGCTACAGGAACCAAGGCTCTGTAGTGCTGAGGGGAAGTGAGGCATCATTCAGATCCTTTACTTACATGCACAGTTCTCATTGTTAACAATTATTTTATTACGAAACATAATCTATGCACAACATTACAATATCATATATGATCCATTTATTCAACATAAACCAGAAAAAAACATAAATTGCAACCACATCATAACACAAAGATTTATGTGGTTCACCCAACTTGGGCTATGTCCACAACGATTGGATTCTTATATTATTCATTAATATCTTTCCTGCAACTATGCACTATGCTACAAAATATGCAATAATAATATCATCCCAAACCTTCTTAGCCATTTCTTCTACAGTGCGAGTCACTCCTCAGTCATACTACATATTTCTTCCTCCGCTTGACTTCCCTCACCAAAAATCATTCACAACACACATAGAGATCACCCAAACATACCTCCTCACTATTTCCTTTCTTACATATTTATACATACCAATAGGGATAGGCCCATTACCAAAGTGGAAAAAGTGTCCCCCAAAACCTGTTACAAAAGTGGACAAAATGTCCCCCAAAACCCATTAAAAAAGTGGAAAAAATGTCCCCTAACTCTACGGTTTATAACCGATTTCTTCCTTATGTGTGATGCTTCATTGCACATCCTTTTGTCGCACTCTTTGACTCCTTTAAGGACTTTTCTTCCATTGTGTGCTCTATTCCATCTTCTAACTATGTTTTACCCTTTGATCCCCTTTTGGAACAAATCCCAGAACTTATCCAAACTGCCTCTTGAACGAGCCCCCAACACTCACTTGTGGCTCATCCTGAGCCACTCAGGCCTGCTTCCATTGCGTCGAAGGTCGTCTTCGATGTTGTGGGTGTCGTACTACCAAACTTTTCCTGCAGTCTACATGCTTCTTTCTAACTTAATATGTTCTCTCTGGATAATGATGGAGTTGAATAAGCATGGAACTCCTTCCTAACTTCCCTCTTTAATTTGGGTAGATGGTATTCTTGTTTCTCGAGTATCATAACTATCACCATACCTAGGTTCTTGCTATGCATACATTCATATTTTCATGCTCTTCATGTTCCTTTGTTCCTTCTTGATGCGTCGTTGGTTCATTTTTCTTCTATCGTGATTTTGTGTTGCCTTTATTTCTATGCAGCCCGGTTCTGGGATAGTTTGCTAGACTGGGGTCGATTACTACCATTCGAGGTAATTCCTATTGCACTGGCATCGTGGCCTTCTTACAACTTTGTACATTGTATTTATGTGGTGTCATTATCCTCTGATTTGCCCTACTCAACTCCTCTACCCTCTATTCTTTCTTTTCACTATGTTGAGATTATTATTATTATTTCATTGTGGTTCATAGCGCAAAGATCGCTACGTCTACAATAATCCCCCCCAAAATCCAGAGAATATAGGAGGGTCAAGTAATTCAAGAATAATTGTCTCACAAAGAGTAACATGTTACATAGATGAGAATCGAACCTGGGTGGGGAGTAGAAAAATCCCCACCCAAACCAATTGAACTAGAACCACTTGAAAACACTATGGTGAGATTCTATCCAACACTTGGCTCTTATTCATATCTCAACTGGACATGAACCAATGACTTACCATTGATGCTTGTTTTATAGTAATATGGCCCTATGCATCCCTACTTGCAATCTCATTCGAGTGTACTTATACTTATGTCCTGCAACAATACTATCTCCTTTGGCATATTTCTGTCTGAATCGACCATCCTGTACGAATATTTGTCACACTCATTCTCGCCATATTTCGATTGAAGTCAATTTTGAATGCTTTTCCTGTCATTTTTAATTATTCCTACGCACTTTATTACATACTTATATACTACATTTCCAACTATAATTTCCTTTCATGCCTAAACTCTCCGTCCAATCCACTAATGGTTTCTTTTATTTCTCCATTACCCTGTATCTTCGGTGGATTCTCCATTCGATTTGGAAATGGGTCTAGATCTCCCGCATTTAATGGTATGCAACACCAATACTTCACTGTCATGATAACTCTTTATTGCAAGTCCCTTCATGTGGTGTGTTGAATGCTTCTTAGGTGTCATCTGCGCAGTCACACATCTCTACACTATCGCTCCCATTTGTATTTCCTTCTACATATTTTTCTCTTATCTGCGATAGTTTCCTACTTCCCCTCTTTACGGATAACCGAAACTTCTTTACCTCGTCAACGTATGACCTCTTTTGTTTCATACTTTTTCCTATTTTTCTTTCTTTTCTGTCTTTTTCTATCTTTTCCTTCCTATAGTACACTATGATACAATTTTAAACTACACAACACCTCTAGTGAAAAGAAGGATGACCATCCTTATACAGTTTTAGCTAGATCCCATTCACTAGTCCTTCCATGACTCGTGTCAGTCACATGGATGATCACATATGGTCCTAAACAATGTGTCCTGAACTTTCTTGGGTGTTGTAAGAACTTGTTGTCATAGAGAAGTACTAGATCCCCTGTCTAGAACTTTTTCTACTTGATGTGTCTATTATGCCATGCATTTTCTTGTGCCTTCTGTAATTACTGATGGAAACTTGCGTTAAAGCGATATTCCTCTAGTATTAATAACTGTGATATACTTTCTTTTGTTGTGTTGGAATCCGTAAGATCTATCATTGTCATAATGCGCATAATTGGTATAAGAAATTCCATGGGCATGACTCCTTCTTGACCGAACACTAACTTAAAGGGTATTTGTCCTATCAACTTCTTGCTTGTATTCTTTAATCCCAGAGTATTGCAGGGATCCTTAAATCCTAGTCATCTCTCCCTATGTTACACACCTAGGTCGGTGCATTTTCAAGTATCTTATTGAAGGCCTCCACCATTTCGTTTTCTTGTGGGTGATATGGGGTTCTCTTCCGATGTTGTATCTAGAAATATTATGTTAGTGTTGCAATTTTCTTGTTCAGAAAGTGAGTCCCCTGGTCACTCATAAGTATTTTAAGACACTCAAACCTTGTAACTATGTTCTCAAACAAGAATCATGTTGTTGTCTCTGTGCTGCAATCCATAACTGGTTCCGCTTATGCCAATATTTTCAAGTAGTCTGTCACGGTAATTATGTATCTGTCTCTTATTCTTCTTGCTGGTGGGTTAATTGGTATGAAAAAATTCACTTCCCTTTTTTCAAATGCTTGTAAGGTAACTTGCGATTCAAGGGAATATTATCCCTTCGTGATGGTATTCCTACTCTCTGAAAAACATCGTAGATCTGGCAATATTCCTTTTCATCCTTATGGAGGGTAGGTCACCATAGCCCTACGCACAAGATCTTATACATTGTCTCCTTTCCTGCTTAATGTCCTCCTACAATTCCACAATGTGATTTTGCTAAAATCATGGGTCTTTCATGTTCTATCACACATCGTCGTAGTATCCCATCAATTCCTAACTCATATAAGTTTCATGCGATCAATCGGTAATTAGCTAATATGATCACTAGTTTTTTCTTCTGGGCTACTATCGTATCAAATGGAGCCACTCTTGTGCTTAATTATTGGAAAATTTCTTCAAACTAATCATCTACCATATTGAAGGAAAACAATTGCACATCTGGTAGAATATCGTCTAGGCTACCTTCATCCTCTCTTGTTAGAATTCATGACAAATGGTCTGGTCCTGCATTTAGTTTTCCTGGCTTCACGATAAATTTGAAATCATACTCCTGGAACAATAACATCCATCTGCAGATCCTCCCCCCCAACAATGGTTTGTTCACTAGATATCTGAGTGTAGAATGATATGAATACATCTTGAAGTGGGATCACAACATGTAATGTCTAAGCTTCTGCAATGAATACACCATTGTTAAGCCTTCCCTTTCTATCATTGTGTATTTTTTCTTAGCAGTCGAAAACTTTGTACTAGAAATCGCAATCAGATGGTATAACTCGCCTTCCCCGTGTTGGGATAATATTGTGTTGGGAGCTATTGATGATGCATCCACATGGACATGAAACTCTTTCTACCAATCTGGGTGTTATCATTCTATAAATTCCCAGAGGTTGTTGAAAGGCAGAATAAATTTATCAGAGGTAACTTTATCCAACCACTTTGAAATTGGGATCTAGCCCTGCCAGTTTCAGAGAGGGATCTCTCTCTAAGATTTAACTTTGTTTCAAATTTCAGATATTAGGCTAGTTAAAATGAATAGGACCGAATTGTCTGTTTTTATAAAATGGCTGAAATGTCACTTACGCATCCATTCGGATATGGGGTCCGTTTTATAAAATTTGAGTCTGACTAATAGGTTTTAAAAGGTATTCTCATAGGGAAAGATAATTCAACTGTTGGATTCTTTAGCATAAAAATGATGTAAAGAAGAGAATATGAGATAATCAATTATAACCAAGAATAATTTAAGAATTTCTTAATTATAACATCAGAATAAAACATTTAGATCATTTAAAGTCGGAAAGAGAGTATACTAGGATAAATTCTGCAACTTTCGCTACTTCCAAATGATCATATTTAGTAAAAAAAAATGAATACCGAGAGAGATAAACATTCAACAAACTTCACCAATAGCTAGCACACGAGAATCCTATGAAACATCCCTTTATTACTGGTAGGTCTCTGATAAAAATTACAGTGTTTACAACTTGTTTTGGCATAAAGATCAACCATCAATACTTCTAAGTTTGAAGTATTTATCATCAAAATTACAAACAACCTTGTCATTAATGATCAGGATGTGGAAAATTCTAAATCTAACTAACTAGATAACAAGATACAAAAATGTAGGAACTAATGATGATCTGTCAGATTTTTCATGTTGATTCTAGGGAAGGCCGTTGGTGAGTCATTCACGTGACTTTGACTGCTCCGCTTGCTGACTCGGATTGGACACCTCATCTCTTACTCAATCAAATTGCACAGCTCTTCCCACCTCAACTGACTAGGAATGGTGACTTTGAGCAGTCTTCGGTAGGTTTCATCCATTTCAGTATATTTGGCAAAAGTCGGCTTGACTATGAAAATATATTTGATTTTGTGCTATATGCTGAGGTCTGGCTACAAAGTTTCCAAGAATGCCTTACCTGTTATACTATCTTGTATCCCTGAGAACTTGGAACTGTCCTTGGCCACTTTAGCTATCTTCTGCTTGTAGTCAAGAAGGGTCATCATCTTGTCATTTAACACCATCAAACCAGGAAGGCCTTTCTTTTGTACGGCATCGATCTTGTTGAAGAACCTCTGAACTCTGATGTCCATGTTCTGGACTTTCTCTTCCAGCTGCAACATCAATCCTCTTTTGGTCAACACCCTTTTGACTTCGAGGATAGTATACGTCATGTCTTCAATATTTAGGTCTTCCAATTCTTCCCTGGTCTTCAAATTCAAAAACCTAATGATTTTGTTTGCTTCAATGGGAATTTCCCCCAACTCTCCTTTTATGTTGTCAATAGCTTGTCTGCTCCTCAGCACCAATTCATTTTTCTCGAACGTGATTTGCACCATAGGACAAACTTAATTTATGGATTTGGAGATATCCATCCAAATGTTCTCCTTAGCTTCTTCTAGTTTTTTACCCCCCCACTGTTTTCTTTTGCAGCTATTGTATTTCCTGCTTGAGATTTTATGATGTTTTCCTTTCAATGTTGAAGATTTTCTGGTAGGAGGCCTTGAGCTCCTAGAGATTCTCAACCTATTTCTTCAATCTATTGATTTATGTTCCTTGCAGGGTCATCTCCTCCATTGATTTTGCTAGCTCCACAGATTTTTCTAGAGTTGTCAGTGGGGTGGCTGATGGAAGTTTTGTTGTGGTGGTTGTTGATACAGTTGTTGTGCTAACTTCTGCGAGAGGAACTGCACTCAGTGGAATGACTTCCATTGGTGCTACTTTTTCTTTCTCCTTTACCAACCTCTCCAGCACTACTTCCATTTCTTTTATCTGTGCATTATGTTCCATGATCAATTTTATCATTTCTTCCTTTTCACCTTCTGTCTCAACCATCTCTTTGGCCTGTGAGTCTTCTGTAGGTGGCAGTTTTAGTTGCTTCCTCAAACATGTTATGTCAGCATTCTTTTTCTTGAGCATCTCCTCAACTGCTTTCACATTTGAGGGGGCATACCTGATCTTGAGCACCAATTCTTCTAAAGACTTAATTTTTTTATCCTTTGCAAAAGATGAAATCTTCTCCAACTTTAATTGAATCTGAACATTGTTCAGAGAAACCTGTAATTTGGTAGCAGCAGTGGAAGCATTGGCTAATGTTGAGAAAATCATTTCTCTAGTCTACCTATGTAGATCCATCTGATCAGCTGGATGTACATCTATTGTGTTAAATTCCATTGTAGCCCTCTTGTAATTAGTGATTTCTTTTGGATGGGGTACTTGTTCCTGCAAGAATGCCAAGTGCATTCTTCCTTTCTCTGTATCGAAAGATGATAACAACATGTGTTTTGTTGTGGACGTTTTCTTCCAAAACTGAGCATACGTGATGCTGGTCAGCATTTGATTCTTCTTCTTGATCATATCGTATTTCTAAAAAATACTCAGCTATGCACCCCCTTGATTTGGCTGGTTGATTAGTAAAGTGTTAGTCTTCTTCTTGAATGAAGAAGTAGACAAGATATGATGGTTTCTTGAGACAAGAGGTGAATGATCTCCTTTTATAACTGTAGTGGACTGGGTGTTTGATTCATGTACTTCTCTATCTTAGGCTTGGGTGCATGAACATACAAGGATTTTTTATTCTTCACTCTCATCTATGTGATGATCCCACATGGATCATAGTGCCACAGGAAACTTGTGTCGAACTTCATCTCTTTCAATAGTTTGTTTGCCTCTTCCTCGGCAACTCGGTTGTTGCAGATAAAATATCCTATCTGCCCCTTGATTCTCAATTGTTGTTTCTTTTTCAGAGATACAAAATTTATATCATCTGAATTGATCATTTGTCTAATATACTCCAGGGAAAATATCCGAACAGGCAAGTATTTGGGAAATTTGTATGGAGCTAACTCACACCCATATACTCTAATTTTTGTGTGATTTTGATACAAGAACCAGTCTCCAGTCTTGGCGATATCCGAAAGGTGTAGAACTCTTTGGATCTCCTCATTTATCCTCGTCTCTAGTCTACCACTGAGCATGCTTACCACTGGGTGATAAAACAGCTCAATAAATAGCTTGAAATTAAACTACATGGAGTTTCTTTTGAGTAGAGAAGTCCAAGAGGTGACGGGTTGTGGTTTGTCTTCCTGGTCCATTCTCTGCATGGTGAACGCAAACTTTTCTACTTGAAATAACATGAACATGTAAGCCAGTATTGAAGAATACCGGAACATGCCCTCCGTGGGAAATTTGAAAAGTTGATCATGTATGTTCTTGGCTAGAAAACTGTTGTAGTCGAACTGGGTGGTGGCTTTTTCCTCGGTGGTGAAAATGGATAGGTAACCCAAGATGGGCTCATCTACCCATTCATCTGAGAAATAGCCGAGAAGAAAACATAGCGATGAAATAATCTGGTTTCCCTTTTTTGAAAACATGGAGGAATGGTAAGGGGGATTTTTCTTGGGGAGTTGAGTATCCTGTGGGAGGAAAAGCTCAAAAAATTGTGCTCTCTGGGGAAAAGACAGGTTCTGGTACATTTTTGTTAAAACTTCAATGGTGAGGGGAGAGTGGGATTTGGCTCTAGATAACTACATCATTTGATCAATGTCCTCGGGCATGATAGAGAAAAGATTTTCTCTAGAGGATGAAATTATGGCTTTTCGGTTGGGGAGGTAATGAGCTTGACATTTGAGGGAGAACTCGGGAAAATGGTGGATTTGGGGAAAAAGATACAGAGGGAGATTGGACTCCCAGAGCCTGGTCTCATCACTTTGATCTATGAACGTGTCCTTGAACCATGACTGCATTTAAGCAAAATCGAATTTGCACCTGGTCTCTAAGATCAAATAATCCTTGTCGGCTAATGGGATCCGATCGAGATCGACAGGAGGTGGGAGGAATGGGTTTTCATCGACTTCTGATCTTTTAGATTTAGGCTCCATTGATCCAGTAGGTACCTGCAAACTGAAAAAAAGAGTTAGAAGGTAGTGGCTATGGCTGGGTTGCTGACTGAAACAGTGAGGGGAATGAATTTCTGGAGTGCAGATAGTATGAACAGTGAGTAAATGGAAAAAACAAGGATGATTTTAAGTGAACAGGTATCCATTGGGCATGGAGGATAGGTCACCAAGCTCACAGATACATTAGCTTGTAATAAATGGCCAATGGATCAACTGAGTTATGAGGTGGCAGGAGAAGGACGGGTGACGTGTGTTGAAGGAAAATCTCCCTGCAGACAGGTAGATCTCCTCAAAGAGCTAGACTCTTAACTCTAAGACAGAAAGTGCTTATCATGGTCACTGACTTCCTTTTAGATATAGGTGGACTAGTGTGTGAGAAGGAAGGAGAAAAGAAGTACCTTTTACCGGTGTTTGTCCCTGCACACTTCGAGTTGAGCTCCAATCTTTCGCTCCTCAATAAGCCTTGTAGACAAACAAAGTACGACCACTTCCTACTCTATCAAGATTAGTCCGAAATAGGTCTATCTACTAAAGAGACAAATTCATGTGAGATTGAACACGAATTAGAAAGAAACAAGCCAAGCAAATTATATTAATGAGGACAAAACATTGCTTACAGCCATGGATGAATTGCAGCAGTTTCGTCAAGTCCTCCTTGTCTACCCCTTGCTCAAAAGATCCACCATCTAACTGATGATAGCTTCACTGATTACTCCCTATGATATCATAGGTCTCTTGCTGCCAAATTATCTCTGTTCCAACACCACTTATAAGATCATAAGTTTGGTGTGATTCTCCCTTTCCAGTCCTCCTTTCACCATGAGAAAGCTTGCTTATATAGCCTTGGAGAGGCTTTAACCACTTGAGATATCCTTGGGGAAGTTGAGGATTTTCCTCCTTCAGTTGAGGATCTTCCCTAAGATCATGGTTGGAATTGGGATTTGAATCCAACTGCCTTCCAAGAATGAAAAGATCCTTCCCCCATTCATCTCAACAACTCAACTGCTGCCCAGAATAGGTAGCGCTCCCTCAAAAGGGCCATCAGAGTGCTACAACACTCCCCAGTAGGCTTAAGGGGGGCGCCAGTGCTCCTAAAGACACTATCACTCCCTCAAAAGGGCCAAAGGAGTTTATAACGCTCCCATACAGTGTAAGGGGGAGTGCCAACGCTCCCAGAAGAGGTATAGGGGAGCGCTCTCCTTCAAAAGCTTAGGTTTTTTTAGTGTTTTCAGATGGCAAAAGGTTCATGAGCCTGCTGACTCATTTCTCCTCTTCCAAATCAAGTGTTTGAGGCGTTTCAAGTGTCTTTCTCGTGTCGTTGTAGGCACGACATAGGCATCATGGCAGTATGTTTCCCTGACACTTGTGACACTTGTAATGACGACACTTGTGACACTATTGAAGTGATTAATTTTGACGTGTAACAAATTGCCCCCCCAAAGTATGAAGTTAGAAGACAGGAACTGATAACTGAAATGCTTTGTAGACTTTCAAGCAAGGGTATAGACGCATAGAACCTGACAAAAACTGCACACAAACATCCAACAAATATTATGACATGTTTCAAACCCAAGGCAGGCATACCTATGCTTGGGTGATCAAGACTTGCAAGATATGGCCGCCATAAAATACACCGCGGATCCATAATTGTATTGATAAAAAGGTATAGCCACTGAAAATACATTGTGGATCTATACTCTTATGACATGAACTGATCGTAGCCACGACGAATACATAGTGGATCTACAAGATGACAAGACATAGCCACGACCAATACAAAGTGGATCTATGTAACAATATATGTGTCATTGTTCAAAAGAAACTCCATCACAACCTGGGCAAATCACATATCAAAGTGATCACTCAACCCAGGGTCTTCTTACTGATCTTGATGTAGTACAAATCTAACCATGTGAATAGAAGTCCTGATGTCGAACATGGCATAAACCACTTGATTACCGGTCAATGATGTAAACCATTAACAAGCGTGAGGGAGATCACCATTAATGTCAATGATTCCCAAGGTACTCTAGTACATTCCAACGAATGTGAATGGATGAGATGAAGTCGAACATCCGTGGAATCATCCGATCAGAGGTCAATGATGTAAACCCACTGTCGAATGTGAGGAGGCCTACCATTGAGGCATGCAGGTCCCAAAGTACTAACTAGTTTCTAAGTCTAGTTCCTAGATAATGTGTTGAAGTCGACAGGAACATGCTCGTCGAAGGAGGGCCTTGATGTGTCCCCCATCAACGACACAAAATGGACACAGAGATGTAATTGGTCGATCAAATGAACATGGACTAACATGGGTATTGAGACAATATATTTGTGATGGCTGACTCTCAAGGCGGATACTTTCCTTGAACACTGAGGCACAAAAGCAGAAACATGACATGGACCAAAACTTGATGATGCAATGGATGTTGTGACTTACGTCAGGTGACCCAAACGAGAGAAAGAAACTCAAAGGATTGGCTCAGTGCAGAGGTTTAGCAGATTAAGATGTGAAAAAAGACAAAGTGTCGTGTTCAAGGGTGACTCTAAGAATTACTTGGTAATGTTCTCGCAAAACTGCTTGGCTTGCTTCTTTCAATTTCCCCCCCATCCAGATAGACAAGTACCTCTTTTTTATTTAACGAGCTCGAGGAGGGTAACACATGCTCGATATAACTCACCTTCGGTAAGTTCCTCTTCCTTTGTTTAATGAACTGGAAGAAGTAAGGGTTCGGTCTCGTATGGGCCCGTCGATGTTCGTTTTAGCGAGTCCAAAGACAGAAAACTTGAAGGTTTTTCGTGATTATAGAGTCTGGAAAAACACTTAAAAGAGAACTCTCTCAGTTCATTTTTCATACAGTTAGTCTCACGAGGCCGAAAAAGAGATAAACTACCACTCGAAAGACGCCCTTTCGAACCTTTTAACGAGTGTAAAAGGAAGCAAGATCACTCGACGATCTTTTCATATTTAGACAGTCTGAAAAGAGTTTAAAGATGACTCCAAGGGGTTCCTTTTTCGTGTATCCATACAGGTCTGAAAAAGAGATAAAAGTCTACCCAGATGCATTCTCATGTATTTACGAGCATGCGAAAGAACAAAGACTGAGCTCGGTATGCCCCCAGCATGAAAGCTAGTGGCTTAACTCCAGAAAGATACGCAAAGGCTGGAGACATGCCCTCCAAGCTTCGATTCATTCACCGAAGGATAAGGGTGGATGAAAAGAAGGTTCAAGAGAGGTGACTGTTTCATTTTTTAATGAGCTTGACACAGGAAAAGAACTATGCTCAAAGATGTTGTTTCATTTTTTAATGAGCTTGCCACAGAGAAGAGAAACTATGCTTGTGGTTGCTTCTTGATCATGGCTTCCGAGAGGATAATTCTTTGGAAGGATACCATGTCAAGGGAAAAAATGTGGTCATGGCTTCCAGGAGATCTTCGCTGGATGGAAGATAATCATTGGAGAAGGAACACATGTCAAGGGCCGCGATAGGAGTAAGGAGATCAGGCTCCAATAATCCTACCGAATAAATCACCATGTTCACTACCGGATCCAAATCGTCGGAAGTTGAAAGCATGGGAGATGATGAAAAATCAACACTAGGAGGGGAGATAGACTGTATATCTACCCAAATTTCTTCACGAGGGGGAAGAAAAGAGGATCGGTGATAGTGATTATCCCGAGGTAACTTGTCAATCGCAGACGACAAGGAACTCAATCGTGGTTGTAACGAGGAACTGTGAAATGCTAATAGATGTTGGTCATCTGACGAGGGAGAAGCAGATTGGGTAGAAATGTATGACGTTTTGGCTGGACTAAGTGGCACGGTGTCACTTAGTGCATCGAATTCCAAAGGACAAGGTACAATCCAAGGGTCAGATGATTCCAAAGATTGATAAGACGCAGTCGAAATCATATCGACACTGGCAATGTGATGTGTAGTCGGTGGAAGTGGTGTAGGGAAGGTACACATGAGGCTAGAATATTTCAGTAAGCCAACACCAACGCTTTCATACGTGATCTTGTGGTATCCTAAGAAAGGAATATTGTTGGTAGCAGGAGCACGAGCATCGGTCGTGCAGAAATCCAACTAATCAACAGTGACAATTTTGCCCTGGTGAGGAAATTGTACACATCGGA
Organism: Picea engelmannii; assembly: GCA_009831015.1. Taxonomy (NCBI): domain Eukaryota; kingdom Viridiplantae; phylum Streptophyta; class Pinopsida; order Pinales; family Pinaceae; genus Picea; species Picea engelmannii. Next base: position 889,858 of record ML785109.1, on the reverse strand, counting down.
AGACCGACGAGGAAACAATAGTCATATCATAAAACCAACTTCTTCCAAGTAACAAGTTGTAATCGAGGGGAGCATCGACCACCTCGACATCAACAGTAACAGTTTTTCCACCCAATTGGATGGGCAGGGACTGTAAAATCCCATGGGGATGAAAACCTCGCCCATCGAAGGTGCGTATCATCGTTGGGGATTTGTTGAGTGCTGGTGATTTTAAACCTTTCCAACACGCTAAATACATGACACAAGTTGAGGCTCCCTCATCCAGAATAGTTCGATGGATTTGTTGATTGTGAAAAACAACATCAACTTGGAAAGAAAGTTGGTGGGATAGTCGAGACGCATAATTATCTAGGTTAAACATGATCTGATTGGCCGACTCAGGATCAACAGCACCAAGAGAAGTCAAGAGCGTTCTACGTTGACTGGGGCATTGTTGTAGAACTTCTAATGCAGACATAGCACACGGTGCTTGAGCCAAATCTTCAACAATGTTGTAGTTCCAGGCAACACGTGAACTAGGATTAAAGGTAGCTTTGTGGATAGTTCTCTTATGAGGGTGCAAGATAGAGTCGAATGTGGGTTTCTCAATCTAAAGTGGTCCAGATGGAGGATTAACCGATGGAAGACTAACGGAGGATTATGATGGATCCGGTAAAGTGTCGGCACCGTTAGTGTCTTTTCCTTTGTCAGGGTTACCTGGTGCGTCATAGATCTTAGAGAAAGTGGTCAAATTAATCCCATTAAACATATAAATATGTGCACTCGGAAAGGCCTCATCATTAGGATCGCTAGAACTGCCCCCAGGAGAGGGGGTTTGAGAAACCATGAATTGTTGTTGTGGAAAAGGTTGAGTAAGCACAGTGGGTTGTGACTTCCCTTGAAAACTTTTGGCCACTTCATTGCGAAGTGGACAATATCGAGTGTAGTGATCGTCACCACAAATGATACACAGGAATTTTAGTTTCCGTTGTGGTTGCTTTTCGGTAGCAGGTGTTTGATTCTTGGGTTGTTCATTATTATTTTTTGATTTATTCTTTGTCTTCTTCTTGCCTCCGGATTGTTGTGAAGGGGCAGATTGAACTGCATTCACCTCAGAGATCTGAGTTTGGGGGGAGGTAGAGGAGGGTGTAGTTGATTTGGATTTGACGGAACCAATAACACCATCCGCATGAGATGAGGATGATGGATTACAAGGATCGGTATTAGCTTGAGCAGCATTTGGAAGAAAATCATACAAAGTACCAGATTGGGAATAAACCAAGTCTAAGTACTGAGCCTGAGCAATAGCTTGTTCCTCTGTGACCACACCACCCATAGCGACATCGCGAGTGATCAGGGGTAATAGTGATTTAGTAAACCATTCTGCCAAGAGAATGTCAGGAATGACTGCCTTGATCATCCTTCGCCATCGCCTCCACTCATGAATATGGTCAGAGATATGCATGGAGTTGGTTTGGCGAAGGGAGGTCAAGAGTTCAGTACCCGTCTCGTAGCGAATAGGTAGTTGAAAGTGCGTGAGGAAAGACATGGCAAGGGAATTGAAATCGTGAAAAGAAGCACGTGGTAGTTCAATATACCACTTTGCTGCAGAACCGGTAAGCGTTCACTGGAAAAGACGCAAACATATAGAATCATCCATGAGGGAGTTTGATGAACACCAAAAATGGAAAGTCATCACATGGTTGTTCGAATCTTCGCCAGGGTTTCTGTCAAATTTTGGAATATCAGAAGGAAGCTTAGATGGAATGAATGGCCAAACTGGTGAATGAGAAATAGGATCATTAGTTAACTGAGACAAGTTTGGGAGATCCAGAGTTGCGAGGAAAGGTAGTTGTCAGTTAATGTGCGAATGATACTGGTGTGTCATAGGAACACCAGTAGGACCATAGACTGGGTTAGGTGGATAGTTGTAACCAGTAGGTCCTCCTACATATGGTTTTTGTTGGCCAGGATAAGTAGGATTTGATGGTGCATGAGAAACATGGGCATAACCCGGTGGGTTTTGAACATTATAGGCCGGGTGATTGATTTGCCCATGAGGAGGATAAACATTTTGGCCTTGAGCATGGTAAGGGGTAGATCCCAGAGGCAGATACACATGAGGCCCATGAGGAGGATAGGACCGTGGTCCCGGAGAACTCTAGGTGGTGTTTTGGATACCGCCCGGATAAGATTGCCCATAAGATGTTCCGGGGGGGACAGGATTGGATACTCCTCCTAGTGGTCTGTTATACAAGTGTCCCCCAATGTGGGGTTGAGTAAAAGTGCCTCCTGAAGATACTCCCCAGGATTGTGAATGGTTTCTAGAAAACGAGGGTTGCCCCCCTGCCAACGGTGGATTTACGACCATGGTGTGACTGACAAACGAAGGTTGCCCTCTAGGAGGAGTATGAAAAGGGGGTTGTCCCCCGGGAGGGGCAGGCCCTCCATGGAAAGGTAGTCCTCCAGGAGGGAAAGGTATGTTGGATGGGGGTTTCCCTCCAGTTGGTTGTGTTTGGCCAATAGGGGTCTGCATTCTCAGGTGAGAAGATGTCCCAGCAGGATCATGTGGAACATGCGGAGCTGTAGAGTAAAGACTTGTAGAAATAGGGTAGAGATTGAAGTGCTTTGGGGGAGAGTAGAGGTGATGAGTCCATCATTAGGATGGACTTGTGCTGGTGTAGCAGTAGAGTGAATAACTTGATCGACTGGGTGATTCATGGTTTGACCGGATGGTCCTGTTTCACTAGGAGGGTCATGAGGAGGAAATGGTTGTCGAATAGATTTGAAATGTTCATAGAGATTGCATCCCGATGAAGTCCTCCATACATAATGAGCAGGTGTGGGATTGGTTGCTACTGCGGTGCTAGGACGAACATGAGTCCTATACTCGTCACCAAAGAGTGGTTCCGTGGATCCCATATATGTTTCGGTAAAGATCCTCTCTGATAATCGTGGGACTTCTTCGTCTATGATGTTCCCAAGGGAGTCTAAGTGAACCAAAAGTGGTTCGAGAGGAGTTACCGACACAGGTGTGGTGGGATTTTCAACCGTGTCCAAAACGTCTTTTGGGTTATCTAACGGGGGAGCAATAACACTTCCGGCGTCAGATGGAATTTCTACCTCTCTACGGTAGTTGTCTTCTGGAGGGTTAGAAGGTAAGGGTTGATAGCCTTCTGGAGGAAACCCTTGCATCCTACGTGATCGGCGAAGACCTTTATCGTCTACGGGCTCAATTGTGGAGAATAACAGAACACACTGAAAATCTAGGGCCAACTAACAAAAAGAAACAACATGCGCTAAAAAAATCTAGGAGTCAACCAAGCAGACGAAACTTCTCTCGATGACTGTACTAGTTGGTGATGAAATCCAACGTCGCGTGATCAAGTCGAGAAGGGGTTGGGATATGGTGGAACAATTACAATGGTGACCTGCTTAACGGACTTACGCTTTGGTGCAAGCTTCCACGCAGTAATTGTGGATTTACCCTCCAAGGAGACCGAGTGAGTTTGACCAATGTTTGTTCCAGGTACAGTGAGACTTCCCTTCACCGTCACCTTGTGTAAGTACCTAAAGATTATGGCAACTAAAGATACCAATTCACAGTGAGTCCCTGGGCGGGTACAATCGACAGTGCAATCTAGAATGTATGGGCAGGATAACAAGTCCGAAATCAAACCTAAAGGCTCCCACACATAATCGTGGGTATACCTCCAAGTGACCCCCAATATACGATCCGACCACTACAAACAGTTGAACCATGGAGGGATAATCTCCGTAACTCACCCGAATGCGACCTCGTGCGTAACCCCTGTGTGAGAGGGGGATCCCAGAAAAACAATACGACAATTGGATTTGACTCTCCCTCACTCAGGATGCTAATGTTTGTTTTGAAAAATTTGGAGAGTTGTACTCACAGCCTAATCCAAAGTGCTAACCCTAGTCTACTGTTGGTGGAAGATCCTAAAAACAAAAATGTTCTATATAGTTTTTAATTAGCGTTCATTTTATAGCTTTTCTTTACTCAAAGGGTGCACGAAAGTGAAACTAATGGAATGATGACTCAATGCCCAAAAAGATGCATAGAATATGATAAGAAATCATTTCTTTTTGATGAACGCCTATTTAAGGGAAATAGAAGGAGTCGTTTTCACTTTCAAACACTAATATGCAATGTCCTTAAACAATTGGTTCTCAATCGAATCCAATGCAATGTTAAAACATTTTCAAAAACACCTTCTAATATGCAAATCAAGCACTAAAATGTATATTTTCATTTGTATGCGAATGATAACTAATTCAATGTGAAAAACTTCTCCTATCAACTACCTTTTCAGATCAAGGAGATTCAGACAAGTATGATCAGATTTCACACACACAACAAACACCCTCTTGCTATGATTGAAGAAAGAAGTAAACAGAGAACAAAAAATAACAATGCAAAAACCAAACAATTCACACAAAAATGAAGTGTTCAAAGAACAATGACCTTCAAAAAACCAAGTGAGAAGAGTCATAGACTTCAGATGTCTTTCACCGGAGTTCCCGCTCAGTCGGATAGGAGAGGAAAAAACAGCGGATCGATTTCAAGCTCTCAACAACAAAAAATCCAAAAAGAATGAAGAAGGGCATAAAATCTGAACAATAAGGTGTTTACTTCTCAGGAGGAAGTATGTCAAAGGTCAAAGGAAGAATCATTGAATCATAGAGCAGCCTAGCAAGCGAGAAAACAGGGTTTGGACCTCCAAAAATTGCAATTTTGGAAGAGATTTTGGGCAAAAAAGGGCTGGCGCTCTAGTATAAGGGCCAACAGAGCGTTATAAATCTCTGTCTAACACTTCCAGGGAGTGTTGGCACTCTTCTAACATGGGCAGGGGGGCGCCAGGCTCAAAAATATCACAAAAAAGTCCAAAAACCCAAAATTTGAATCAATTTTTGATAATCAGGCTGAGTGTGATGGGGTAAAGAGTCAATCAGCAAGTGCAATCAGATATGAAGGGGTGACCAAGGTTGGAAAACAACCAAAGGGAAAGACAAGGTCTTATGAGGAAAAATCAAAACCAAAAGTTTCGAATCGAGGCTCCCCATTGGAGTCGCCAGTTTCTGTTGAAGGAAAATCTCCCTGCGGACAGGTAGATCTCCTTAAAGAGCTAGACTCTTAACTCTAAGACAGAAAGTGATTATCATGGTCATTCACTTCCTTTTATATCTAGGTGGACTAGTGTGTGAGAAGGAAGGAGAAAATAAGTACCTTTTACCGATGTTTGTCCCTGCACACTCCGAGTTGAGCTCCAATCTTTCGCTCCTCGATAAGTCCCGTAGACAAACAAAGTACGACCACTTCCTACTCTATCAAGATTAGTCCAAAATAGGTCTATCTACTAAAGAGACAAATTCATGTGAGATTGAACACGAATTAGAAAGAAACAAGCCAAGCAAATTATATTAATGAGGACAAAACATTACTTATAGCCATGGATGAATTGCAGCAGTTTCGTCAAGTCCTTCTTGTCTACCCCTTGCTCAAAAGATCCATGATCCGACTGATGATAGATTCACTGATTGCTCCCTATGATATCATAGGTCTCTTGATGCCAAATTATCTCTGTTCCATCACCACTTATAAGATCATAAGTTTGGTGTGATTCTCCCTTTCCAGTCCTCCTTTCACCATGAGAAAGCTTGTTTATATAGCCTTAGAGAGGCTTTAACCACTTGAGATATCCTTGGGGAAGTTGAGGATTTGCCTCCTTCAGTTGAGGATCTGCCCTAAGATCATGGATAGACTAGGGATTTGAATCCAACTGCCTTCCAAGAATGAAAAGATCCTTCCCCCATTCATCTCAACAACTCAATTGCTGCCCAGAATAGGTAGCACTCCCTCAAAAGGGCCATTAGAGTGCTACAACGCTCCCCAGTAGGCTTAAGGGGGGTGCGAGCACTCCTAAAGACACCAACGCTCCCTCAAAAGGGCCAAAGGAGATTTATAACGCTCCCAGACAGTGTAAGGGGGAGCACCAATGCTCCCAGAAGAGGTATAGGGGAGCACTCTCCTTCAAAAGCTTAGTTTTTTGAGTGTTTTCAGATGGCAAAAGGTTCATGAGCCTGCTGACTCATTTCTCCTCTTCCAAATCAAATGTTTGAGGTGTTTCAAGTGTCT
>ML785109.1:864751-883079 GCA_009831015.1 Picea engelmannii | reverse complement strand
TGTTAAAGGTAGAAAAGTCGAGGGGGTCTGGAATATCTTGTAGACCATTCATCTATGCACTATTAGGGTGATCGTAGATCTATGCACACTTGTTAATCACCATTCTGGACACCCCCTCCTCACTGTTAAAGGTAGAATGGTTGGGGGGTCTGGAATCCACTGTCATCCATTGATCTACGTGTCATTAGATCAACTGTTGATCTAAGCACATTTTTTATTCTCTGGGCGTGATTTTAATATGTGCAGTGAAACTTAGGCTTAGAGATTTTTGTGGATTTTGCGCTACTTCCCTTGCTTTTTGTCACGATGGGGTTAGGAAAAAAAAATTCAAATATCCAAATCATGAATTTTCCTCAAACATCATGCATGTTTTATTGAAATAAAACCAACTAATCTATATTCTAACCTAGTCACCTATCACATTTAGCCCATATTGGATTGTTGGGATAAGAAATTACTCTACCCTGGGGCTATTTGACCAAGATTAGATAGTTTGATCAAATTTATCCACTAAGTAACCTATCTACTTGGCTAAGATTAAACAGTTTAGCCAAGCTTATTCACTAATCCTATCAACAAAAATTCAAAAGGACTTGGCCATGTTTAAACTGTATGGATCAAGTCATTATTATTGCATGGGGATTTATCCATTTTCTTTTATGCCCTCTTTTATTCTTTTTCTTTTTTTCTTTCTTTTCTTTTCTTTTCTTTTTCCTTTCCTTTTCTTTTCTTTTTGAAAATAATTTGCAGGAATGAAATATTATTTGCAAGAAAACATACATCAATAGTGAAAATTTTCCAGTCACCAGATGGTCCTATAAATTATAGGGTTATAACGGCGGCTCCACCTGGGGATGGTACTTTCCTTGTGAAGTGCCAAGAACATGTTTTTTGATCTCTATAAAGGTTTCCTCCATTGCTTTATTGTTGTTATCTATTTTTATTTTTATTTTGGGAACTTGGTGGGATTGGTCAGTGGCTTAGGGCCTTCTCTGTGAGCTTCAAATACTCGATCAACATCACCTACACAAAACCTAAATGAAAAGGGAAATGGTATGTACAATGAATATGGATTCATGAGATATCTATTGGGGAGGCAAATAATGCTTCAACATCCTTCCATTAGTTGGTCCACCTAGCAGGTCTGTTCCATCAATTGGTTTTAGAAAAAATGTGTTATTTCCTCTAAATGCCTGAATGGTGTAAGGGCCTTTCCATAAGCTATCGAATTTTCCATGCTTACTCTTGTCCTCATTTCTAGAATCCCATTTCATAACCAAGTTGCCTAACTCAAAATCATCTTCTTTAGTCCTTTTGTCAAAAATATTTTTGATGTTTTCCTGGATGACCCGAGTCTTGTTGTAGACTTCCTCTCTAGATTGCATTAAGTGGATCATTTGATTTATCCTCCTGTGGACATAATTTGGCTCTACCTGCACTTCCTTCAATAGCTTCATGACAGGGTCACCTAAGGAAAGAGGAAAGACTGCTTCAGTACCATACACCAATTGGTATGGAGACATGCCAATCGATCTTTTGGTGCTTATTTTGTCAGCCCAAAGCACGAAAACCAACTTATTATGCCATGATTTTTTATTTTCTTGCAGTGTTTTCCTGAGAATGTTCACTAGACTTTTGTTTGAGGACTCAGCTAGCCCATTTACTTGAGGATAATAAATTGTTGAGTGTCCCAAATTAATGTGGTATTGGATGCAAAAATCTATGAGTCTTTTGGAACTGAAGGCCACTGCATTGTCAACTATAATTTTTCTAGGGAATCCAAAATGAGACAAGATATTAGTTTCTAAATTTTTTATGATAACAAATTCAGTATCTTTCTTTCATGGAACAACCTCGATCCACTTGGTGAAGTAGTCTGTGGCCGTGAGGATCCACTTGTGTTGGCCTAAGGAGGATGGATGCATTTCCCCAATAAAGTCCAAACCCCATTATTGGAAAGAGGCTTCAACTAAGATGGGTTTCATGGGGAGGGGAAACAACTTCCTTTTACCTTCAAAAACCTGGAATTTATGACAAGAAGTAACTTTTTGATGAACATCAACAAACAATGTAGGCCAAATGTCTTGTTGGTTGTGGTCTTCCAACTCAAATGTCCACCACAGTCTCCTGCATGGAAATCCTGCAGAACTTTGTCAGTTTCATCTTTCAGCAGGAAATTAAGAAAAATACCACCAGGATCTTTCCAATAAAGATTGCCTTCTAAAATACAAAATTTCAATGCTTTCAGTTTGATAAATCTGTCTTTGGTCTTAGTCAAACCAGGAGGATCTTGTAAGTTATGAAGTACACAAAATGAGTTCTGTGTACCAAGGAGAGTTTAAGAATACTTCCATTACATTTGGAGTCACCTGCTCTTCCTATTCATCAACTGCAACCAAAAAATTAATATCTAGAGCATGAAAGTTAGATTCAACCATTAGTTTGGCCAAACCTTGTCCTTTGATCAGTTTAGTAGGTTTTATTTCAATGTCATACTCCAGAATAACTGCAATCCATTTTCCTCTCCTACCATATGGATTATCCTGAGTCAGGATATCCTTTACTACTGCGTTTGGAACGTATGCAATTGTGTGAGAATGGAGAATATAGACTCTGAAGTCCTTTATGGCCTTTACCAGGGAAAAGGCTTGTTTCTCCATTATTTTGTAGTTCAACGCATCGTCTCTCAAATATTTTCTGAAAAATGCTATGGGTTGTGCATACCCTTCACTGTTTTTATGCAACAATATTGTTGCTATGGTGTGTTCAGACGCAAAAGAGAAAAGATAAAATTCGTTGGTGTAGTCTGGGCTGATCAGGACTAGGGCTTGGGTGAGTGCATGTTTCACCTGCTCAAATGATTTTTTGGATTCAGTGTTCCATTTGATTTTTGTGTCTTTTTTCAACATATTAGTGATGTTCCTAAGAAGTTCGGCCAAGTTGGGTATGAACCTTCTAAGGAAAATTATTTTGTCGATGAATGATTCTAGTTCTTTGATTTTCCTAGGGTGTTCCACCTTATGGATGGATTCTATCCTGCTTGGATCTATTTTAATTCCATATTTAGATATTATGTGTCCCAACAGATTTCCTTCTTATAAACCGAAAAGAGACTTCTTTGGGTTCAATGAAATCCTAAATTTTCTGCACTTCTCAAACACGCGTCTGAGATGTTGCAAGTGTTCTTCGTCAGATTGGGAGTATACAGTCACACCATCCATATATATGACTATAAATATTCCTAATTCATCCACAAAAGAAATATCCATTGCCCTTTGAAAAGTGGCACCAAAATTCATCAAGCCAAAGGGAATATTCACATACATGAAGGTTCCCCAGGGTGTGGTAAATGTTGTATTCTCTTGATCTTTTGGGTGGACAAGGACTTGGTTGTAGCCCAAGAAACCATCTAGTAAGGAGATCTTGTTGGACCCAACTACTTTTTGCAAAATGTGGTCCATTTTGGGCAATGGGTAATTTTCTTTGAGGGAGACTTTGTTCAGATTCCTGAAATCTATGCAAAGTCTAATCTCGCCAATTTTCTTCCTGGTAGGAACTAGGTTAGAAACCCATTTGGAAAATCTCAAGGGGACTATGATTTTTTCATCATACATATTTTTGATTTCTTTCTCTATAAGGGAAGGCAACTTGGGATTTATTCTCCTAAGTTTCTTCCTGAAAGGTTTGTGTTCTTCTTTTATGGGAATCCGATGTTGTATGATTCTTGTGTCGTAGGATTTTAAGTCCTCATAACCTCAGGAAAAAACATCCACATATTCTTTAAAAAGTTCAATGTATTTTCATTTTTGCTCAGGGGGTAGAGATTTAGAAAGTTTTATCATCTTGGGATTTTCATATGTTCCTATGCTGCACTCTTCGACCTCTTTACCACTAGCTTCAATTTTCGGTTTTTTGGCTACATCGTTAAAATCGAACAAGTCTTCCAGCGGAACTAAACCTCTAGGTAACACATTACTTTTCAACTGTAGAATATCATAATATATCTCATTTTCATTCAATTCATCTGCATCTACTTTGTTTTCATTCAAAACTTCAGAATCTATGTTATTTACACTACCACTTTCAAAAACAGATTTTTTTACAATCTCATCATCATTTTCTAAATCTATGTTTGTACATTTGAAATCAATCTTACACTGTAGGAAGTCTTAAATTTGATCGTCATTTCCAAATACCTACCAGTATCTGATGTTGTCAGGAACAGTTGGTTTACACTTTACCTCCACTGTGTACTTGCAAGTGGGACGGAAATGAATTTTACAGGTAGCTACTGATGTAGCCAGCCCGTCTGCAAGTATGTTTTGTCCTCTAGGCATTACCTGCAAGACGATTTCTGTAAAGCAATGAAGGGAATCCAAAAAAACATTCCTATAGGGTCTAAGTCTAGGATGTTTAGCTACATACTCACCTTTGATTTTCTTGATAATCAATTCAGAATCACCCCTTACCATTATCTGTTTGGCACTAACTTTCTTCAATAATTTTAGGTCGAGCATCAAAGCCTCATACTCAGCTGTGTTGTTAGTGCATTGGAAATTCAGTTTGTAGGAATGGCTCTTTGAATACCTTGATCTATGATTATGTAACCAAACTCCATCTCCAACTCCCTCTTTTCTCACTACACCATCGAAATCCATGCTCCAAAAATATGTTGGTGGTTCCTCCCTTTCTACAGTTTCCACCTTTCTTGCCTCAATGATTGCTTTACTTTCTTTAGAATCATGCATATGATATTCCAGTTGAGCAATTTGTTCTTCCAAATCACCATCATTGTATAGAATGAAAGAGTCCATATCGGAGTGTGCAGAGTATAGTGGGTAGTTATGCGGATTTTCCTTACTACTGACCATATACTTCATTACGGTTTCTCTATATAGTCTCCTTTGTTGTCCAAATACTAGTATGGTGGTGTAGGACATATCTAGATGCAGGGTTCCTTTCAGCTTAGCTCCCCATGATATTGAGAGTAACATACCGTATTTTGGGGGAATATCTGCAACTACTATATCCATTACCATACTCTTTGCTGGGATTTGAGCTAGGGTGATGCATAAGTCTTTAATCAGGCCTATACATTTGACCTTGCTGGAGTCGAAAGAGTGCAAATATTTGTAGGTTCGGGTGACCTCGAATCCCAATTTTTCCATCACGGATTTGGGCATCAGGTTGTGAGAGGCACCCGAATCCAGCATAGCGTTGTGTAATATCAAGTAGTGTATGTTTAGACTGATGTAAAAAGGTGCCATGGCACCATTATCAGTTTGACCATCAACTTCAGGACCAAACAGGAGATTTGGTCGGTCATCAACAAGATTTACTATGTTCGAGTGATTTACAGATCCAACATTCAAATCCTTAGTACCTATCTCAGGTTCAATGCTTAAATCTTTAATCACCTGCTACCTGTAAGCGTTCTTGTTCATCAGCTCAGAGAGGGGAATTGGAATATTCAATTTAGCTAGTTCCCCTTCAAGGCTGAAAGTAATGGAAGCTTTGCTTAGGGTATGTATCTCTGGTTTATCTATCAGAACTCTGTGGCCAGGTGCCCTTGGTTGATTGGTTGATGAAACTTCAGTTTGATTTGTTCTTTGTAGAATTTTTGGATTTTTTTGTGCAGGAGATTCAACATTATTCCTCTCAGGGCCTTTCTTGGGAAAGTTTTCTGAGGTTTTCTTGGTTTCGACTATTCTCTTTTTTTCAGTAACCTTCTTTTTTTCAACAACCTTCTTTGGAGGATTTTCATTTTACCTCGTTATCCTTAGGTTATACTGTCTATGGACCTCCATTATAGCATTCTCAAAGGCCTTTTGTTATGTTTCCTCTGCTTCCTCATTGACCTCTGTTTATGAAAGGAGAAAGATCTTGTTCTCTTCTTGGGTAAGAAAAATGGATTCAACATCATGAATGCCCATGAGGTTTATATGAGTGTCATCAAACTCCTCGATCACCTCCTCCCCATCATCAACACAATTTTCTTGGAGGGGTGGTCTGATCTGTTGATCATGCCCCCTCTGTTCTCTTTGATCTCTAGGATCTCTATGTCGGATCTGGGGTGTATTTATTATGAAGTTTGGGTTTTGAATTTGAGGAGCAAATTAGTTCTCCCTAGGTGGGTTTTTGTTAGTTATAGTGATTCTCTCCATCATTTTCTCCATAGCTCTCGCTAGAGAATCTAATTTGGCATCTGATGAGGAAGTAGAAAGATATTCCTTGATGGTGACCCTCCTTTCTGTTCTCTACCTGGTCGTTCTGGCCAAAATATTTTCTTCCAAACTAATGACACTTTTCTGCATGTCTTCCAGAGTAGTAGAGTTTCTTTCCCTTAGCTGATACGATATGTCAGCGTCGAATCCATCAGGGAATTTTATCAATGTCAGGCCTTGAGGTGGTTTGATATCAGTTGGAATTGCATTGTATAGGTTATTGAAACAGGTGCAGTAATCCTTCACTGTTTCTCCTTGGTTCCTTCTGATATTCTAATATTCTGAGAAGATATGAAGAGTATTCTTCTTTATCTCCTACCTATCAGGGAAACTTCGATGAAAAGCAACAATGTCAGTTATGGAAGATGTTATCTCTCCAAGAAACTATTTAGGGTTGTAGGCTAAAGATGCTTGGTAACTTAAGAATATGATAATTAGGTGTGCTTGGAACAATGGGATAACTCAATGATTAATGAAATAGACAACTCATCATACATTCAAATAAAACAGTGCTTTTAGAAAACAATAATCAGACAAGATATTTTAAACATGGGATGAAGAATACTAATCTTGATTACCAAATACAACTAGGTGTAGGGTTAATACAAGATAGTAAGAAATCCTTCAATTCAAGTTTATGATCTTAATAAAGAGATGACAGTATTTAGAAGCTAAACCAAACTGAAGTAAAGTACAGAAAGATAATATACATGAGAAATTCTGATATTGAAGACAAAAGGAGACTGTTATTCTATTATCCAATAAGAGTCTATAACCGTAGCCAAAAATGTATTCCCAGATTGAACCCTGAGCTCTTAAAAAGATAGGCATTTATAGCCTTTACAATCAGTTTTAGATCCTGAAAACTTGGATCTATATATCTAAATATAGAAAACAAAACTAACCAAATACAATTTGATAATCAAAAGACTAGTTCCTAGGACTCAAATTGTCTTCCTTGTTAATCTTTGACATCTGGTCTTCATCACTTTTATGAATGTGATGTGTCGTGGAGGGTAAAGACACATGTCTTTTGTAGCTAGAATATTTCAACAACCATAACCAAAACTTTAGTTGACCATTTTAACATTTGGTCCCAAAATCTCCACGAATCTTTGATCTTGAATGTTTCTTGATTTGGTGGTTAATCCTTCGATGCTCCCATACCCTTTTAATTACTCCAAAATCGCTTTGCTCCAGCTTAACTTTCCAAAATTTTATGTATGTAGCTTCACCAGCTAATTCGCCTTACGATCTACTAGTTAGTTGGTGAAAGCTCTGCTTTTCATCATCTAACTGGTTATAATTTCGCCTTTTGCGCTGGTGAAAGCTCTGTCTTTGGCCAAAAAGAAACCCTTCATATTCAAAACTGTTATTTTACCAAAAACTAAGTTTTCTTTTGATTTATCTCCCTGCAAATTCACAGCAACTTGGGCCAATACCTGTAAATCTGGATGTGTATTAATCTTCTCCTTCAATTTTTTTATTTTCCTCTTGAGGCGTTTTGCTAACCACCACAAGATGTTGTAATCCTTGGTGATTTTCTTCTTTCTCTTTTTGTCTTTGACACTCTCACGAGCTAACTTCTCAAAATATGCATTTGTCTTTGCAAATTTTCTGATAAGGCTTTGTATCTTGCCTTGATCACTCTTTCCAGAACCTCCTGTTGTGCTATCACCTATTTCAACTCTTTAATCTTTTGTGATTTATTTGATTTCTTAATTTTTGAGGTTTCACCTTCATCTATGGGAGTAAAAGTTTCATAGTCCTGTGCAATTTCCATGGAGTGCTCTGGAATTTTAATGACTGGGCTTTCATCTTCCCTTTCTGGCTCTGTTTCTGAATCTGTGTATGGCAAATTGAGAACACTTGTCTTTTTCATTGTAGATTGCTCTGAGTTGGTTTCAAAATCTAATTTTTTATTTTCTCTTCTAGGCTTTATGTTAGAAATCCTATCCTCTGGTGGTCCTAGAAGAGCTCTCCTCCTCCTTGAGCTGCTCTAAGGATTTGACTGCTTTTTCCCTGTTTTCTTCTGCTCATTTATAGGTTGAGTTTGGGTCTCAAAACCTTCCCAGAAGAGAAAGTGCTGCCAAGTTCTTCCTCTTTGTCGCAGTTACTCTAAAATTATCAGTTTGATCAAGCCATAATGAAAAAGGGCATTTTTTAGGATAAAAGTTTGGCTCTGATATTCTTACACACTTTGGTTAGGCTTTTGTGAAGGAAGAAAGGAAAATTCAGGAGGGTCTTCCCTGTGAAATGATCTAGAAGTTTGAAATGGTATAACATTAACTTGTCATACCTACCTTCTGAGGTGAAATAGAGTTGAATTCCTTTGAACAGGTCTTTCCATTCATCTTACAGGTGAGAAACATGCATGCTTTTCCTCCAGGTTATGTTTCTAAATTCTCCCTTGAGGTATACCTTGAAATTCAAATTCTTGGTCACTGTTGTCTTAAACCATCTTTGGCCTATTCTGGGTAAGCCAGTTGTTGTGGAGATGGCAGCTTCATCAACTATCATCTCTAGAGAGCCCACGTTGGCTTTCTTTCCATCATATGACTTGGAAAAAACTTTAGTTGTCGCTTGGTGATAACCATGTTGTAACCTTTCCACATAATTCATGCATCCTGCGTCTGAGAAACACTTCTGCACATCTGTATGCAACTGTAAAAATGATAGGTTATCTAATTCTTTCCTTAGCAGCAACCCACTTCGCTTCCTCGCCATCTGTGACTCGAACCTCAGTCGATTTGCAGACAGTTGACATGGTAATTTTCTTGATTCGACCAAGGTTTGGCGCTAGTGAAAGCTTTCCATGTTGCCAATTTGAAAAATGGAACCATATCATATTACCTGTGAACACCGCAAGTTCAAAATATGAGATGTTAATTTGATGTCGCTGGGTGACTGGTACTTTCTCCTCTCTTTGCAATGATGAATGTGAGTTCGTCATCTCCAATCCTCTCATTTTTGGACCATGAAATCGCGAGCATGATCTTCCATAATATCCTCTTAAAACGTGCACAACGGTATCATCATCATCATTTGTTTCGACTAGTGCTCCATAATGATTGTGTGACGTGTGTCGAGCTTGTCCCTTTTTGGTTTCTGGAATCATGGAAGAGACCCCCGTGTTTATCTCTTTCACCAGCTTGTCTGCCTGCGAAAGAGTACACCTTAACCATTGAAACCTAATGCTTTCACCAGCTAACATCAACCTCGCAACATATGTTAGCTATTGAAAAGATTTTTCACGAAATTTTTAAAAACAAACTTTGAGGATCAACTTATTTCTAGGGTACAATTTTAAAACCTATGTTTTGACACTTGAAGAATCTAAAAATCAAATATAGAATCCTATAAATGACCATGCTATCACCTACAAAATGGAACCAATTGACAGATTCATTTTGGGAGCTAACATTTTGCTCCAACTAGGATGGATACCTCCCTATGAGGTCACCAAGAACCTAGTTAGACTCAGTAGCCTTTATTACAACTCGAAAATTGAAAATGGTTTTACTCAGTACCATTGGGCATGGAGTTATTGAAGAAACAAAACAAAAACAAAACTGAAAGGAATATGTACAAATAAAATAGGGCTTTAAGAAAAGCCTTATGAAAAGTAGGGTTTTAGAAAACGCCCGTTGAAAGGGCCACATGCTACTTCTTCACCTGCAAGATTTTGGAGGACAAAGGTATTTTTCTGTTGAACTGCTTTTATGACAAATGGACCTGCCCAGAGAGCATCAAATTTGCCATGTTTCCCCTTTTCTTGCCTTGCTGCATCCCATTTCGGAACCAACTCCCCTTCTTTGAAAGTATATTCCTTAACTTTCCTATCGAAAATTTACTTCATCTTTTCTTGGTGTAACTCTGTCATTTCCAGAAGTTTCTCTCTGTCTTGCTGCAACTCTACCAGATTGTGGATCCTTCTAGTTAAATCATTTGGTTCAGAATCAACTTGTAAAAAATTTGCAACTAGCAGTGCAAGTTGAACAGGAAAGATGGCTTCAGTACCATATACTAACTTGAAGGGGGATGTACCAATTGACTTCTTATTTGTAACCCTGTCAGCCCACAAAGAAAATTTCAACTTGGAATCCCAGCCTTTGGCATTTTGTGTAAGAAACTTCTTTATGATTCTGACTAAATACTTATTTGATGACTCAGCTAAGCCATTTCCTTATGGATAGTAAGTAGTAGAATGTACTAGCTGAATTCCCAGCTCTTCACATAATTTTACCAATTGTTTATCATTAAATGCAGCAGTGTTATCAATGACTATTCTCTTGGGGCAACTAAATATGGAGAATATGTTTTCTTGCAAAAAATTAATGATGACAGTGTGATTGGCCTTTCTGGTAGGAATGGCCTCAATCCATTTGGTAAAATAATCAGTGGCAACAAGGATCCACCTATGTTGATTACTAGAAGTCGGGTGAATTTCACCTATGAATTCTAGACCCCATTGCTAAAAAGGACCTGTGACTGCAACAGGTCTGAGAGGGAGGGATTTTAGTTGTTGTTTGCCTACAAACCTTTGGCACTTGTCACATGTTCTCACAAATTCACACACATCTGAAAATAAAGATGGCCAATAGGAACCATCTCTTAGGATTTTATGCGCGGTAGTCTTCCAATAGTGATGTCCTCTAGACTCACTATTATGAAATTCAGTCATGATTCTAGCTGCTTCTTCTTGGTTTATGCACCTCAATGGTATCCCTATTGGATTTTTCCAGAACAATAAGTTGTTATTAATGAAAAAATTCATGGCTTTGAGCTTTAAAGCCCTCCCTTGTGTTCTTATCAAATCTGAAGGAACTGATAAAGTCTACAGAAAATATAAGATGTGGATGTACCATTTACAATTAGCTAGGTGAGGTGAAACTTGTAATTTCTCACTTCCTTTGTCCTCTGAAGACTGAATATGTTCTGCATTTAGACTTACCAAATTTATCTCAAGCAACTTACAATTTTCTTCTGCGAGAAGCTTGGCAAGGCCTTGACCTTTCAAAAGTTTTGTTGGCTTAATCTCAACATCAAATTCAATTAACTTTGCTATCCACTTACTCCTTTTTCCATCTATGTCAGGTTGTATAAGCACATCTTTAACTGAACTTGAAGCCACACAAGCTATTATCTTGGCTTGAAGGATGTAAACTCTGAAGGATTTTAATGACTTGATGAGTGCATATGCTTGTTTTTCCAATGGTTCATACTTCACTTCAGCATCTCTCAAGACTTTATTGAAGAAGGTGACTGGCTTCTCTTGATCATCAACATTTCTCTGCAATAGTACAATTGCAATTGTGTATTTTGAAGAAAATGAAAAGATATAAAAATCCTTGTCAAAGTCAGGACTGATTAAAACAAGGGTTGACATAATGGCTTCTTTGATAGCATTGAAGGAGTTTTTAGCTTCTTCAGTCCATCTTACTTCAGAGTTCTTTCTTAACATACAAGTGATATGCTTTGTAAGTTTTGCAAAGTTTGCTATAAACCTCCTGATGAAGTTTATAGTTCCAAGGAAAGACTGAATATCATTTTTTGATCTAGGAAGAGACAAATTTTTAATGGCTTCTACTCTTTTAGGATCAATCCTCACCCCATTATCTGAAACAATATGTCCAAGTAATTTCCCTTATTTGAGTGCAAAATTAGATTTCTTAGGATTGAGAGAAATGCCATACCTTCAACATTTTAGGAATGTCCTCCTCAAGTGTTGCAAATGATCTTCATGATTGCTTGAAAAAATAGTTATGTCATCAAGATATATCAAGACAAATTTGTCTTTCTCTCTAACGAATGCAATGTCCATTTCCCTTTGGAATGTCGCTCCCGCATTCATCAATCCGAAAGTCATCTTTTCATACATAAATGTACCCCATGGAGTGGTAAAGGCAATATTTTCTCTGTCATCCAGATGGACAACAATCTGATTGTATCCGGAGAACCCATCAATAAAGGACATCATCTTTGATCCTGACACCTTCTGTAAAATATGTTCCATCTTGGGCATCGGGTAGTTGTCTTTCCTAGAACACTTATTCAAATTTCTAAAATCCACACAGAGTCTGATCTCTCCATTTTTCTTTCTGACAGGTACAAGATTTGCAATCCAATATAAGTATCTGAGAGGTATAATAATTTGGGCATCCAATAGCTTCTTGATCTCCTTCTCCATAGTAGGCAGCAACATAGGGCTGAAAGATCTAAGTTTCTGCCTAAATGGTTTTGTATCTTTGTTTAAGGGGATCTTGTGTTGAATTATCTCAGTGATGAATGTCTTTAAGTCATCATATTGCCAAGCAAAAATGTCAGCAAATTCTTTTAACAACTCACCATAATCAACCTTTTGTTTTTCAGTCAGATGGGAATATAAGTTGACATATTTAGGATCTTGTTCACTGGCTACATTATACTGAAAAAATTCTGAGTCCTCTTCCTTCTTTTCCATTTTGACAACCACATCATTATTATAAAAAAGCTTTTCTAAAGGGACCAACCCTTTAGAGATCCTGTTAGTGGACAAATGTATTGTTTCATGTGCTGCAATTTTACTTCTGAACTTTGGCTTCTCAGCTTCATCATCATGTTCATTCTCCTGATCAATTTGCAAATCTGCAAACTCATATATCACTGCAAGAAATCTGGTGAGTTCAGCATCATCCTTGAAAACCTTCCGGAATTTTACATTGTCAGGGAGTGATGGCCTATACTTTACTTGGATTTCGTAATTCAATTTAGGAGGTAAAGGAGGTATAAAAGCACAGGCTGGCACAACTAATAAATCAACCAATTCATTCATTTCTCTGGGTATGAATGAAATCTTGAAATCTGTAAAAGTATGGATTGCTCTCAAAACTTCATCCCTATATTCTTTCAGCCTAACATGTTTGTCTTGAAAGGAGTTGTTTACCTACTGAATGATTAAATCTGCGTCTCCGAATACCTGTAATCTTTGAATATTCATCTCTTTGACTGCATTTAATCCCATAAGTAGTGCCTCATACTCTGCAATGTTGTTAGTCACTTTAAAATCAAGCTTAAAGGACAAATGAGAAGCTTGATTTGAAGGAGAAATTAACATCACCCCTGCTCTTGTTGATTCTTTGGTACAAGCACTATCAAAGAACATGGTCCAAAGGTCATCTTCTGATACTTATGTAGACTGAACTACGAGCTTCCTAAGAAACAATTAATCTGGTAATGAATCATCAATTTGTAATATGCAAGATCCAATACCTGTATCCACTAAATAAATATGATGGTTGGCTGGATTTTGTTCATCACTGATAACATATGCAAGCTGTGACTCCCTGTATAATATTTTCTTTACTCCTCCAAAAACGGAGATAGTAGCATATGAGAGATCCATTTGAAGAGTGCCACCTAGCCTCTTCATCCACGATCTTGATAACAAACATCCAAATTTAGGCGGGATGTCTGCCACTACTATATCCATAACCATAGTTTTCATAGATACCTGGGTCAAATTTATAGCCAAGTCCTTGATCATTCCAAGACATTTAACTCTCCGAGAGTCAAAAGAGAAAAGTTCATGGTAAGACTTGGTAATATCTAACCCAAGCTCATCCATAACTGCCATTGGCATTAAGTTGTGAGAAGCACTGGAATCCAACAGACAGATATGTAATGTTTTGTCATGAATGTTGAGAGAGATATAAAAGGGTGGACAACTTTCATCTCTATCCTCTATCATTTGGCCCAAAATGATAGTTGGCTTGTCATCATATATATTAATAATATCAGCAGAGGGGGATATGAACTTGGGGTCAAGAGTTTTGAGGATATCTCTCTTGAATGTTTTGTTCTTCATTAATTCCACCAATGGGATGGGGATTTTAATATTTTGTATTTCAACCTCAAAATTAAAAGAATAGGAGGTTTTATCAGAGACTTTTACCTCATTTGAAGGAGATTTTGGAACACTTTGTTGGTCATTAGGGGTATGATTTTTCTGAATTTGTTGTTTGGCAGGAACATCGGTCTTCTTGGGATGAGCTGGTGCATTTACTTTTGAAGAGTCTGTTTGTTGCTTTTCTAATATTTGATCCTTTTGCTTGACAAGGGATACAATATTCTTAGGATAAGCTGGTGCATTCTGTTGAGCAGTATTGGACTTAGATATGAGATTATATATGTTCTTCTCTTCTATTTGAAAAAGACCATCATCAACATAAATTTCATCTATCTGCTCGCTCATTAATGCCTCTTCATAGTCGTGTTGTGTCAGATAATACTTCTTTGTATCATCCCCAACGCAGTGAATATTATCCTCTCCATATTCTTGATAATCACCTTCATCTTCGTCCATCACGACATTTTGAAGAGGAGCCTTTATCCTTTGATCCTTAGTATAATTCCTTTCTCTCTGCAAAATTTGCATTGGTTGATTATTTCTTCTGAAGTTGTTGGAATTCTGATTTGGGTTTCTACCTGCATAATCATAAGTGCCCCTTCCCTTGACATGTTGCTTATTTTAAATTTTGAGTTTAGATATCTCAGAGGTTAGAGACTCTAACATCTTAGCCATTTTATCTAACTTTGGGTTTTCATTGGATGAAGAAGAAGCTTCATCTCTTGGCT
Source organism: Picea engelmannii (assembly GCA_009831015.1). Taxonomy (NCBI): domain Eukaryota; kingdom Viridiplantae; phylum Streptophyta; class Pinopsida; order Pinales; family Pinaceae; genus Picea; species Picea engelmannii. The sequence continues at coordinate 868,239 of ML785109.1, read as the reverse complement.
TTCTTCTATAGGTGTTTCCTTTCAACTTATGGGCAGCCAATATATTTGATTCCACTTCAAGGGCAACATCTTGCATCAGAGATAGTGTCGGTGGCCTCCTTTCTCTCAACAATAAACATAACTCTGAGTCAAAAGAATCAGAATATGTGATTTTGGCAGAGGCATTTGAAGGTTTTATCTCTGCTGGTATTTTACTGTACATTCGGTTGAACCTTTTAGTGAAATCAGAGACTGACTCACCATTTTTTTTTCTTAGATTTCCAGATTCAGTGATATAGTATAGAAAATCTCTTCTATCACCCCAGTGTTTCAAAAAGGTATCATCCAATTGCTCAATGCCATCTATTGAACCAGCAGGGAATTCTTTGAACCACTTCCTAGCATGTCCATCTAAACTTTGGACAAAGACTCGGGTCCAAACATCTTCCTCCTCAATGTTAAGGTTTTCAACATAATTTTAGAAAGCCTCAATATGTTCCTCAGTAGTCACATCACCCTCACCTGTGAATTTAAGCATATACTTTTGATAGTCTCCTGTTGGCATAACTGATACTGGGTTTGGAAATATTAGTGGCGCATACCTAGCAGCTAGGATTTGTTGCATCTTGGTCAAAGGAGGTGGTGCAACCATAATGACTAGGGGTGAGAGAGGTGATAGTTTTTCCTCTGATTATTCAACACTGGGGAAATCTAAAGAAGGTGAATTATCTAATGGGAAAGAGGTCTGATATGAGGCTCTGTAGAAATTTGCAAGCTGTTCACCCAAGTTTTCTTCACCTTTAGCAGACAGCTCTCAAAGAAGATGTTCTACAAGAAAGAGGCTAGTGTAAATGTTTAAATGATCTTCTTTCTGCTGTGAATGAAAATACTCAAGAGAGGAAGAGCTATGATTTCTTTCTAAGGACTTAGATGACTCTTCAACCAAATTTGAATCTATCAATTCTTCAGCAGTGACATTTTCCTGTTGATAAGAAATAAGTGATTCTTCCACAGTGGTTATAGTTGCTTTTTCACTGGCAATCTTAGTGGAAGATGATTCAATGTTTTATGTAGTAGATTTATTAGAACTATAGAAAGGATTACCTTCAGTGCCTGATTTTGAAGTCTGACCCTGGAATGATCTCCCTCTTCTGAGAAGTAGTACTGGGTTGGGCACTGGTGTGACATGTGAGTCTTATGGATTTTCCCTAGTACTTATCCTCTTGGGAGCTAGAATGAACCGTCGAGTCGCCAATAAATAATTACAACCAATGTGATGTCTGATCTTTTTCTATCATCAAATATTAGCTATGTGTCGTATCCCAGGAAAGCTGAGCTTCAGTCTCGGATCTCGGGCAATGACGCCAATTTGTTATCTCTCTAAGAAACTCTTTAGGGTTGTAGGCTAAAGATGCTTGGTAACTTAAGAATACGATAATCAGGTGTACTTGGAACAATGGGATAACTCAATGATTAATGAAATAGACAACTCATCATACATTTAAATAAAACAGTTCTTTTAGAAAACAATAATCAGACAAGATATTTTAAACATGGGATGAAGAATACTAATCTTGATTACCAAATACAACTAGGTGTAGGGTTAATACAAGATAGTAAGAAATCCTTCAATTCAATTTTATGATCTTAATAAAGAGATGAAAGTCTTTAGAAGCTAAAACAAACTCAAGTAAAGTACAGAAAGATAAGATACATGAGCAATTCTGATATTGAAGACAAAAGGATATTGTTATTCTATTATCCAATAAGAGTCTATAACAGTAGCCAAAAATGTATTCCCAGATTGAACCCTGAGCTCTTAAAAAGATAGGCATTTATAGCCTTTACAATCAATTTTAGATCCTGAAAACTTGGATCTGTATATCTAAATATAGAAAATAAAACTAACCAAATACAATTTGATAATCAAAAGGCTAGTTCCTAGGACTCAAACTGTCTTCTTTGTTGATCTTTGACATCCGGTCTTCATCACTTTTATGAATCTGATGTGACGTGGAGGGTAAAGACACATGTCTTATGTAGCTAGAATATTTCAACAACCATAACCAAAACTTTAGTTGACCATTTTAATATTTGGTCCCAAAATCTCCACGAATCTTTGATGTTGAATGTTTCTTGATTTGGTGGTTATTCCTTCGATGCTCCCATACCCTTTTAATTACTCCAAAATCTCTTTGCTCCAGCTTAAATTTCCAAAATTTTATTTTTGTAGTTTCACCAGCTAATTTGCCTTACGATCTGCTAGTTAGCTGGTGAAAGATCAACTTTTCATCAGCTAACTGGTTATAATTTCGCCTTTTACGCTGGTGAAAGCTCTGTCTTTGGCCATAAAGAAACCCTTCATATTCAAAACTATTATTTTACCAAAAACTCAGTTTTCTTTAGATTTATCTCCCTACAAATTCACAGCAACTTGGGCCAGTACCTGTAAATCTGGATGTGTATTAATCTTCTCCTTCAATTTTTTGGTTTTCCTCTTGAGGCGTTTTGCTAACCACCACAAGTTATTGTAATCCTTGGTGATTTTCTTATTTCTCTTTTTGTCTTTGACACTCTCACGAGCTAACTTCTCAAAAGTTGCATTTGTCTTTGCAAAATTTTCTGATAAGGCTTTGTATCTTGCCTTGATCACTCTTTCCAGAACCTCCTGTTGTGCTATCACCTCTTTCAGCTCTTTAATATTTTGTGATTTCTTTGATTTCTTACTTTTTGAGGTTTCACCTTCATCTATGGGAGTAAAAGTTTCATAGTCCTGTGCAATTTCCATGGAGTGCTCTGGACTTTTAATGACTGGACTTTCATCTTCCCTTTTTGGCTTTGTTTCTGAATCTGTGTATGGAAAATTGAGAACATTTGTCTTTTTCATTGTAGATTTCTCTGAGTTGGTTTTAAAATATAATTTCTTCTTTGCTCTTCTAGGATTTATGTTAGAAATCTTGTCCTTTGGTGGTCCTGGAAGAGCTCTCCTCTTCCTTGAGATGCTCTGAGGAGTTGACTTCTTTTTCCCTGTTTTCTTCTGCTCATTTATAGGTTGAGTTTGGGTCTCAAAACCTTCCCAGAAGAGTAAGTGTTGCCAAGTTCTTCCTCTTTGTCCCAGTTCCTCTAAAATTATCAGTTTGATCAAGACATAATGACAAAGGGCATTTTTTATGCTTAAAGTTTTGGCTCTGATCTTCTTACACACTTTGGTTAGGCTTTTGTGAGGGAAGAAAGGCAAATTCAGGAGGGTCTTCCTTGTGAAATGATATAGAAGTATGAAATGGTATAACATTAACTTGTCATACCTGCCTTCTGAGGTGAAATAGAGTTGAATTCCTTTGAATAGGTCTTTCCATTCATCTTCCAGGATTACTGCACCCTTTACCCATCCCAGAATGGAAATGGGAAACCATCTCCATGGATTTTATTGCCGGATTACCGACTTCAACCAAACAGAATGATGCCATTATGGTGGTGGTCGATAAACTGAGCAAGTCTGCTCATTTCAT
>ML785109.1:852321-863630 GCA_009831015.1 Picea engelmannii | reverse complement strand
AAACGAGCACCCCTCTCAGCAGTTGCTTCCATTGCTGAAGTATTTCTGATAAGTGTTTTGTTCATATTTCCTATGAAATTTATATGTTGTCACATATGTTCATGAACTTGTGGAATTGTAAATGTTTCCTGTGAAGGAATTGTTCGTGCAATAATTGTTAATATGTAATAGACGTTAGCTCATAGAACCGTGAAGTTGTAAATGTTTTCAGCATGAGGATGTCCGCGTAGTGCTTGATATGAATGAGTTGATATATACTTAACACCGAGGAATCCGTGCTCGACTTACGTTGATAAATGAATCTAAACACGCCCAACCTTTCTCGGGAAGCTGTTTCCCTTTTTCCTACTTCCGGGAATGCCCCGGTAGGGATCTCTTCACAGAGGTTCCCTCCTTGGAAAGGTCCACCAAGAACCCAGAACAAGGACCCGAACGCACAGGCCTTATTAACCCTGCACGAGGAGGAACGATTTTATTAAGGGTCCATGGTGGTAGTGTTGTGAGAAGTGACAAACCGACGGATGAGATCTCGTCGGAGGAACCATAGTCATTCACGACCATTAGATTGACGAAAGTAACGCAAGCGTTACATGCCTTGCCCTCTCTCGTCGTGAGCAACGAGAAATTGGGATCGTAAATCCCAAGACCCAAAAGAACGAATCTGGACCGTTAGATCTCGGTTCCCATTACCCGTCAGCCGTTGGATCCGGAGAAGCTGCGCAGGGGTTAAGCGCAGGGGTAGGCGCGCGAGGAAGTGCTTTGAGCCATTAGATCTGGAGTAGAAATCCCGTAAACCGTTGGATCGGGAAGAGTTGCACCGTAGCTAAACTCTAGTGTGCAGAGGAAGAGTCCTAGCCGTTGATCTCGGAAGGACACGTGTCAGCGTTCTGGGGAGTCGTCGAGATTTCTCCCATCGGATAACTTAGGAGTGTAGAACCGTTGCAATAGGAAGTCGCGATTTGCGATTTACCGATAAGATCTGAGTCGTCCATCTGAGGGACAGGTGTCGGAGATCAAGGCACTATCGGAGTTTGGCCCATCGGAAAATCGGAGTTCTCGAGGCCATGAGGACCAAGACATCATAAGTCCCGAAACCCCGAGAATCAATCTGGGCCGTTCATCTGCGAGGACAGGTGGCAAGGGATTGGGCGTCGTCGGAGTTTTGTTCATCGGAAGTTTCGATGGTAAGGACATTGTGCAACAGGAAATCACGATCCGCGATTTCCCGATGGGATCAACACCATCCAAACAGCAGGGACACGTGGCAAAGGATCCCGAAGAGTCGGAGATCGGGAATCGGGGTTCCCGGAGACAAGAGATTTGTGCACCAGGAAATCGCGATACGCGATTCTCCGATACAATCAGGACCGTCCATCATTTGAGGGACACGTGTCAGTGGATCTAACATAGTCGGGGTTCGGCATATCGGGGTTTTCGAATGCAAGGAACTCTTGTCATACAGAATCGTGAACCGCGAAACCCCGATGAGTGGGAGCCAGCTGTCAAGCCCATTAGTGGAGGAGAACGGAGCTGTAGGGAGGACAAGTGTCAAGCACCCGGAGAGAATTGGGAATCGGGATACTGTGGGTCCCGTGGACATGGGTCTTGTGACATGGGAAACCCCGTAGCCCCGACGGGGATGAGGTAGTGGTCACGGAGTTGGTCATGTGGACCAGGGACTAAACCAGTGGGGCTAGCGTGATTAGAAAGGCGCATCGCGAATCGAGAAATCGCAATTCCCGTGGACATGTGTTTTGCATCATCACAAATGCCGAAATCCCGATGGGAGGTTATACGGCGGTGGTCCTATGGTAAATGGTCACATGGGATATTGTATAGCCTGGAGGGCTAATGCGTTAGGGGCATATCGGGGATCGGAGAGTCGCGAGTTCTGAGGACTCGTGAATTACGACATCGGAAATCCCGAAACTCTGATAGGAGTAGCCCCGAAATAAGGTAAGACCACGGTCGTAAAGGCAGTGAATCACAGGCTTGGCCTAGGAAGCTAATGCGTAAGGAGCGCATCGGAATTCGGAGGATCGCGAGTTATGGGGGTGAATGAATTTTGACATTAGAAACCCCGAATCCCAATATTGAACCAGGGATTGGCACTTCGCTAATGAGGGTTTCTGGAGATTCCCCATTGTGGGAGTTTAACCCCGAAATTTTTAAAATTAATGATAGTGGGTGTGTTACAGCTACATCCACAATGATTGACTTCTTATATTATTCATTAATAGCTTTCCTACAACTATGCACTGCGCTACAAAATATGCAACAATAATATCATCCTAAACCTACATAGTCATTTTGCTGCAGTGCGAGTCACTCCTCAGTCATAATACAAATTTCTTCCTTCACTCGACTCCCTTACCAAAAAGCATTCACAACACACATATAGCTCACCCATGCATACCTCCTCACTATTTTCTTTCTTACATATTTATACATACCAATAGTTCTAGGCCCATTACCAAAGTGGAAAAAGTGTCCCCAAAACCTGTTATACAAGTGGACAAAATGTCCCCCAAAACCCGTTACAAAAGTGGACAAAATCTCCCCAAACTCTATGGTTTATAACCGTTTTCCACCTTCTGGATGTTGCTCCATCATGCATCCTTTTGTTGCACTCTTCAACTCCTTGAAGTTTTCTTTTGTCGTGTGATTTGGTCTATCTTCTAACTTTATTTTATCCTTTGATCTCCTTTTGGCACAGATCCCATAACTTATCGAAAATGCCTCTCCAACAATATTCCATATGGAGAAACTCTTTGATCTACACCAACTGCTAAGGTTACAAAAGGTAAATATTGCATCCTTGTATTTAGAAAATGATAAATTTGTTTGGCATCAATGGATTTGTGAAAGAAAAAGGAATCTATTATATGTTGGTTCATTTTTATGGATGAATTGATATCACATTATGGGGATATTAAGAGCAATACATTATTTTTTCAATTGATAAATCTTCAGCAAAAAGGTCCAATTACAAAGCACATTCAAAAATTCCAAAAGCTCTACCTCGGGGTAAAGAAAATTCTAGAGGATAATTTGTTATATCTCTTTATGGGCACTTTAAAGGAGAAAATTCAACATGAGGTGCATCTCTTAGAACCTAAATCCCTAGAGAATGTTTTTAGTATGGAAAGGAAAGTGGAAAACACAAATATGGCTACTAGAAGGGTGGCCACTAGAAACTATAGAGAGAACGATGTTCCCTCTTCTATCCTCACTCAACTGACAAGGTTGAGACCTTAGAAAATGGATGAAATAAGAGAAAAGGGAATATGTTTCAATTGTGAAAACAAGTACAGTAAGGGGCATACATGTGGTGAGAAGAAATTATTCTACATAGACTGTGAAGAGGAAGAAGATTAAGAATTGGAACCATCACAAGATACATATCTAGAAGAGACTACTCCAATGATATATTTCCATGCATTGTCCGACATAAGAACTTCACAAACCCTGAAGATAGAAGGATATATCACAAATAAAAAGGTAGCAATGTTGATTGATTATGGTAGTAACCATAACTTCATCAATTACACATTAGAAAAAAGTCTTAATTTCTTTGTATTTACAACATCAGAGTTTCAGGTGATGATTGCATATGGAGGTACCATAAATTTTTCAGGGAAGTGCCATAATATTAAGCTCAATATGGGGGATTATTTATTGGATAGTGCCATGATTTCCATCCAAATGGGTGGTGCTAATGTTGTATTAGAATTCCAATGGTTACAATAATTGGGAATAGTGACCCTTAATTTTCAATATCTTTTCATGATATTTTCCTTACAAGAAAAGGAAATTGAGCTTAGAAATATCCAAGGGACACCATCTAAAGTGATAATCTATAACAGCATGACAAAATTACTCAAAAATGGACATTATGGTGTAATTGCATAATTCTGCTCACTAGATGTTCAAACATCTATATCCTCTTCTCTAATGAATCTCCAAATAGTTATCAACAATCATTCTAAGGTATTTGGAGAGATGCCCAAGGTTCTTCCACCTACTTGAGATCATGACTGTGCTATTCATTTAAAACCAAAAAGTGTACCACATAACATTAGGCCTTATAGGTATCCATATGCACAGAAGAGTGACATTAAGCATATGATCCAAGAAATGTTAGAGGCCAACATAATTAAGCCTAGACAAAGCTCTTTCTCTTCACTAGTAGTGATGGTTACGAAAAAGGATGGTTCATGGCGTATGTGTCCATATTATAGACAACTCAACAAAATGACCATCAAAGATAAGTTTCATATTCCTGTGATTGGTGAATTATTAGATGAATTTCACGAAGGAAATTTATTCATTTGATATATCATCAAATCATAATGAGGCATGAAGACATTCCCAAAAGAACCTTTAGAACACATGAAGGTCATTATGAGTTTCTAGTTATGCCATTTGGACTTACTAATGCACCTTGAACATTTCAAATCTTGATGAATCATATTTTCAAACCCTTATAAAATTCGTGCTAGTATTTTTTTTTATGACATACTAATGTACAAAAAATATTGGGAATATCATGTACAACATGTTGAGAGAGTATTACAACTATTGGAAGAGAAAAAACTTTATGCAAATACTTCCAAGTGTGCCTTTGGGGTTCAAGAAGTGGAATAATTAGGTCATATTGTATCTCATGAAGGTGTAAATGTGGACCCTAAAAAAAAAATCTATGAGGGAATGACCAACTCCAAAAACCTTGAATAAAATTAGAGCATTCTTAGTATTGACAAGCTATTACTGCACATTTTTCAATAACTATGGTCAAATAGAAACACCTATAACAACATTATTAAATAAGGAATCATTTTCTTGGACTCGGGAAGTAACCAACGATTTTGAAAAACTTAAGGAGACTATGTGTACAACTCTTATCCTGGCCACACCTGACTTCACAAAAACATTTATTGTGGAGTGTGATGCCTCGGGCCATGGAATTGGTGCAATTTTAATTCAATAAGGAAGGCCCATTTCCTTTGAAAGCAACCAACTTAAAGGAAAAAACTTACTCAAACCCATTTATGTAAAAGAAATGTTGGTCAGACTACATGCAGTTAAGAAATGACGCCCTTACATAATAGGAAGACACTTCAAAGTAAAAATAAATCATGGTAGTTTGAAGTACTTCTTAGAGAAACTATTATCTTCAGAAGAGCAACAAAATGGGTTATAAATATGTTAGGTTATGACTTTGGAATTATCTACAAAAAGGAAAACATAATATTATGGAAGATGCACTTTCAAGGAAAGAAGATGAAACAAATGGTTCACTATGTGTTATTTTTATTCCACAATCTGATTGGGTGGAAGAAGCAAACATAGAATGGAAGAAAAATCAAGAGGTGTGCAAGATCATTCAAAAACTACAAGAGGACCCATTGCATTAGGTAAAATTGTATGGAAGAGTGATTTTCTATTGTATCATGATCACCTATATTTATGTAATTGGTCCAGGAGGACATTTCTAAAGTTGTTCAGAATAAAAGTCTTCAAAAGGGAAAAGAAAGTGGACAGGTGTGTAGGGCTCGTCGACAGCTTTACAGTGATTCTTGTTTCATGCGAAAAGGTGTTTGGATGTAGAAGTTATTAGCAGTTGAATTTTCAACAAGAATGGTTAAAGATGGTAAAAATTATATTAAAAGTTCAAAGTTATGCATTATGAAAAAAAATGGGGAGGGGCCAAGGGATTAGCCCTCGATCCCATGCCAACACCAAGGCCCCCATTCAAAGTTATATTATATAGTAACCACATGTTAAATATTATCCATATCATAACGTGGAGCCATACCACCGAAACATTTGATAACCATATCAACCATATCATAACATGCAGCGGTGGAACTATGCGCGCCAATAAACCATACCATATCACAACTATATATTATAATGTGTCAACATAAATTCATGCCACCACTCCAAAACATGCAAAGGGAGGAGAGGCCCGTGGGTTTGACCCCATGACCTCTCCCCAAATAACTCAACGCTTTACCATTGGGGCACCACCCCACCGTTGAATGAAGAACGACGCAAAATTATTTTAAGTTGCAAGCGTCAAAAATTTATAAAGAAACCACAATTCCAACCACAAGTTAGGAGTTCGAGAACACAGTTTTACACAGAGATCGAGACAGGGTATAGGCGCATAGACCATTAATGGGCATGGATCTTGAGGCATAATCCGTACAGGTTGTACAATTTTTGTCTTATTTGCAGGAATGTTGTCTCATTTTTCTTACCAAAGGAGGCCTCATGCAAATATATTCGAGTTTATACTCATTTTTTGTAGAATTTTGCAAGGAGTTCAGTGGAGTTGTTTATTTATGGTTCTAACCGAAAGAAAACATAGGGGTTTCCAGAACACTCATTTGTAAGCCTTTTGAAGACTAATAAAGAACAACCTTCTCATTGGAAGGGACCCGAAGACGTTTATCATATGTAGTCTTATTTATTTAGTTTTGCAAATATTTTTATGCTTATGTGTGAGCAATTTTTAAGCATTTCCAATTCATATTTCAAGCATTTTTATGATGTTAATGATTCAGATATCAAGTTTAATACATGGTTAAGAAGATCTTGAAAATTACAAATCAAGTTTGGTATCAGGGAAACTTAACCATTGTTGTATGAGATTGTGAATGTTAACTAGATCCAAGATTAAGAGAGGAGAGGGGAAGATTTAAGAGATTGATCCAGATATTGGTTCAAGAAGAGGCAGAATGGCATCTCAAACAGGGGAAGAAAAAGTTTATTCTATTCCATCTGAAGGGGATTTTCTCCAAGCTTTCACGAGGATGAAAATTACGGTAGAAGAACTTTACCAAGATTAGAAGAAGGGATAACAATGACGTTCATCTCAAGTTAAAGGTAAAGAAGAAGGAGTAGGTAAAGACCCTCCAAAAACTCCTCCTTCTCCATCTACCCCATCTGAACTTGATGGTTCTTTTCATTATTTAGATAATAAGCATAATAAAACTAATGAGAATATTGAAGTTAATATGCCTCAGTTAAATATTGACATTAAATTTGATTTACATGTCTATAATGGAGAAATTAATGCTGAGAAAATAGATAATTGCATTAGGCAAATAGAAGTATACCGCAGGATTCAAAATTTCATTGAAGATAGCATAAAGATTCAATTGGCTTCTCTCCAACTTGGAGGCACTTCTCTCATCTGGTGGGAGAGAAAAACTCAAGAGGATATTACCACGAAGGGTAACACCGTTTCCTCTTGGTATGAGTTTAATTCAACATTAAAGAAGCAGTTCTATCTGTTGGGATACATGCAACAAGCAATGATGGACTAGAAGAATTTGAGACAAGGTAAAGGCCAAAGTGGGCAGGATTATACGCAAGAGTTCCGAAAACGAGATTTGGTATTGGGTATCCCTCTCTATACTCAAGAAACTCTTCTTAATTTTATAGGTGGATTACATAGCTATCTACGTCATATGATACTCATGTTTAATCCAACTAACCTTGATGAAGTTTGTGTTCAAGCGACTCATATGGAGTCCAAGGGAAAGAACACTATTGAAATTTTTTCCAAGAAACCTTACAAATCTGATGGAAACAAGTTCAAAGGTAAGGGAAAAGGTAAGAAAATTGCTACAATCAAGAAAGGAGGAGAAAATCCTATTTGTTCACATTGTCAGAAGAAGGGTCATGATGCTTCCAAGTGTTGGAAACTTCATCCGGAACTCAAGCCTGAGAAGTTTTAGAATAAGGAGGATAAGAAGACCACAAATGTGGTCATTCAACATGACTTAGGATCTAACTCAGGGGATGAAACAAATATTGTTGCTATGAGCATCAAAGGTAATAATCCTTCTACCTCTAGTACAAAATATGAACATGTTGTTGATGAAAGGAAAATAAGTGAGTTATTTCATATTAGAGTAATCACTAAACACAAAAAAATTGATACTCTTCTTTATAGTGGATCACAAGCTAATCTCATTCCAGAAGAGATAGTTAAAAAACTGAAATTGGAAACTAAGTTACACCCGAAACCTTATCCTCTTGGATGGGTATGTGAAAATGCACTGTTGCAAGTTACAAGACAATGTAAGCTTAGATTTTCCATTTCTTCTGGATATGTTGATGAGGTTGATTTAGATGTGGTTCCATTGGATATATGTGGCATTGTATTGGGAATTCCTTATCTGTATGATAGGAAGGTTGTCTTCTACAAAGAGGATAACATATATCATCTCACTAAAGACGGTATTGAGTATATTGTTCGTGCACATCGCATGAAAACTAATATTTCCTTAGTTTCTGCAAGTCAAATCAAGAGGTTAGTGAATGCTAGTAAGATTTTTGTTCTTATGATTCTTAAAGGAAAATATGTTGAAACAAATGAATCTTTTAAAGAATGTGATCCTAAACTGAAAAAGGACTTGACTAAAGTTGTATCTTATTACGATATTTTATTTCAAGAACATAAAGGATTACCTCCTAAAAGAAAAATTCGACATGAGACTCAATTACAGCAGGTTGCACCTCTAACTAACATTGGTATGTACATGTCCTCAGTCATCGAAAATGTAGAGATAAAGAAACAAGTTTAGGAATTTCTTGAAAAAGGGGACATTCTGCCAAGTTCCTCTCCATGTGGTTCCCCAGTTGCTTTGGTCCCAAAGAAGGATGGCACATGGCGCATGTGTTTGGATTACAGGGCACTAAACATAATAACTATCAAGAACATTTATCCTCTTCCCATAATTGATGATATTTTGGATTAGCTTAAGAGTGCATTATTTTTCACTAAGTTAGACTTACGAAGTGGCTATCATCAAATTCGAATACATGATAATGATATTTGGAAGACTGCTTTTAAAACTAAGCAAGGATTGCATGAATGGATGGTAATGCCTTTTGGGCTTTGTATTGCACCCGCAAAATTCATGAGAGTGATGAATGATGTGTTTAGACCATTCACTGATGATTTTGTCATAGTCTACTTAGATGATATTTTGATTTTCAGTCGTACTTGGGAAGAACATATTAAGCATGTAAGATAGGAACTAGATGTACTTTTAAGGGAGAAATTGTATTTGAAGATGTCTAAATGTGAGTTTGGAAAGACATCTTTAGTCTACTTAGGCTACATTGTAGGGGGAGGGGAATTAAATATCGATCCCTCTAAAGTAGAGGTCAATGTAAACTGGCCTAAGCCAAATAATTTAATCGAGGTAAGAAGATTTTTCGGAGAAGCCCAATATTGGAGGAAGTTCATTGCAAACTTCTTCTTTATATCTTCTCCATTACATGCTTTGATAGGTACAAACATAGTCTTTCAGTGGGAAGGCAAAGCACAAAAATCCTTCGACAGTTTGAAAGAGAAGATAAGTACAACTCAAGTACTTGCACTGTCGGATATTCAACAACCATTAGAGATAGAGACTAATGCTAGTGGTTATTCCATGTGGGTAGTCGTAATGAAACATAAAAAACCAATAAGCTATCATTCTAAAAATTTCTCTAAAGAAGTAATTAAATATCCTACATATGACAAAGAATTGTATGAATTAGTACAAAGTGTGAAGAAGTGGAAACATTACCTAATGGGTAAAGAAACAATCATACATATAGATCATCAACCACTACAATATCTTAATCACAAACTAAGCTACAACAATCAAGACATTTCAGATGGATGGGTTTCTTACAATAGTTTCATTTAGTTATTAAATATAAGAAAGGAATTCAAAACAAAGTTGCAGACATGTTATCAAGACCACCAACAAATTCTTCTATAGTCATACAAGAAATTTCTTTAGTTAATTCAAGTTATGTTGAACAATATTCTAAAGACGAAGACTACAAAGAAGTTTATGAATCATTAATACATGGCTCTCAAAATGAAGAACTCAACTATCATATTCATGATAAGTTGTTGTATCATCTTGGAAAAATATGTATTCCACAAAGTGAAAGATTTCATATAATAAGAGAAGCTCATACTTCTCTCATTGCAGGTCATTTTGGTGTAGGAAAAAATGTGGCACAGTTGCAAAAGTTTTGTTATTGGCCTCGAATGAATGAAATAGTGTCCAAATATGTAAAAGGGTGTGTTATGTGTGCAACGAGTAAACTGATTAATAGAAAACTAGGTTTGTACACACCACTTTCTGCTCCTTTCCGTCCATGGGAAAGTTTGTCAATGGATTTTTTGGGAGGGTTACCTATGTCTAGAAAAGGGCATGACTACTTGTATGTTTTTGTGGATAGGTTCAGTAAAATGTGCATATTGATTCCTTGTAAGAAGCAGGTCATGGCTGAGTTGACTACTCAATTATTCTTTCAGCAAGTATGGGTTCATTTTGGGTTACCCAGTTCTATTGTATCGGATCGAGATTCCTACTTTTGGGCAAATTTTGGTCATCTTTATGGGAACTAATGGACACAAAGTTGAAGAAAAGCACGACATTTCATCCACAAACTAAAGTGGTCAACATGACTGTAGTACATATTCTTCGAGGGTATTGTTCCAATCATCCCAAGCTGTGGGATGAGCAGTTGCATTATGTACAACATGCCTACAACAGGGCCATACACTCTTCTACATGTAAGTCTCCATTCGAGACTTGTTTTGGTTATGTACCAAAGTCTCCTTTAGACTTTGTATTCAGGAAAGATTCAGTGGAATATGGGCAAGTTGATATAGATAAAGCCTTGAAGTTTATCTAGTAGATTCAAGTAATTCATCAAGCAGTGCAGGAACAATTGGAATCAAGTCAAGCCAAATACAAAGCAAGACATGAAAAGCACCGAGTGGATCATCACTTTCAAGTTGGTGATCAAGTTTGGCTTCACATAAGAAAAGATCAACTCCTGGGTGAAGGTAAAAAATTGAAACCTATCAGGTATGGACCTTTCACAATTTTGGATACAGTTGGTAATAATGATTTTCGATTAGATTTTCCTTCTTAGATGCAAATATATTATGTCGTCAATTTGTAAAAATTGAAATTGTATGAGCCTCCTATGATCATGGACTAGGATGAACTGGTACAAGTACCTTATGTTGATGAGTTTTCTCCTGAGTATCTTAATGAACTTCAAGAAGATGTCATACTAGATAAGAAGGCCAGGGATTCACGAAGATATTATGTGGAGTACCTTTGTGTGGGTGATGCAGGAGCATCCACACGTCATCAAGCGAGCCAGCGCGCACGGAGAAAGAACCTACAGCTGGACAGTGCCAGCACGCACATTTTGAAATGCTTTGGGGATTGTTGCGCCGTCGTTTGGAAGAGGCATTCAAAGCAAGC